>BHFT01004575.1:0-20106 GCA_004320025.1 Laticauda laticaudata
AGCAGATAACAACGGATGGAACATTTTTCTCGTCCGTTGTGTCCTTTTTACTAACATTTTGCATCCGTTGAGCAGTGTGACAGGGCCTTTAGGTCCGTTTGGACCGTCCAGGGGCAAAGATATCGGCTGCAATCTCAGACCTCCAAGATGCAGTATTGGCACAATGCCAGCTCCTCCCCTCCACCTTTTTGGTCTTTTTTGCTGCAGACAATAGGGATGGCTGTTCAGCAAATCTGGAAGGTGCCTGTTTAGGGAAGACCAATTTTAAAGGAAATTTAGATTAGAAGTTGGGGGTGAAAGGCACATGAGAAGCTTATGCCACTTCAATTCTGTTCCAGGAAAATGACATCGAAATGTCCAAGAAGTTATCAGACTTCCTCATCCTTTGAAATCTATTTTTGCTGCAGCAGTCCAGCCTTAGAAAAGCAAATGGAAACAACATTTAGAATTGTTTAACCAAAAAGCAGGGGGCGGGGAATTTAGTCACATTAAAAATTGTTAGTTAGGCTAACAATTTTATTATTACTTTTGCAGAGTTGTTTGTAGAAATTTCAATCATTGTATAAACCATTGGTGAACACAACAGTTATCAGAAAGCAAAATACTGATTCATCAAGTCTAGGGACAATTAACAATAACTAAATATTAAAAATGTGCCTACTTTCTAAGCTACTTGAAAATGCTTCTAATGGGGTATCTGTATGTATATATATACATCAGGCTTCTGTATTAAGTTTGTATGTGGGTCAGGGTCTCACAGCCGTTGGTTTTAAATTTGAGGCTAGCCTATCTGATTGGTTGGAGTCTTGGTCTGTGTTTATTGGACTTTGCGAGTTTTGTTGATTGGTGGTATCTGGTTCTTCGTCTTGTTTTGTGCGCTTTGATTTGCTGGCAACACTCTGTTCCTGTGTGGAGGCTTTCAGTGCAGCTTGGCTTCGTGTGAAAGGACGGGCTGTATCTATCAGGAAGCCAGGTTTTTCATCTGGGTGCTTGGTGGGGGGGGTGTTTGATCTGGAGGGCATCAGAGGGAGTCTGTTTGTGCTCAGTGTTTGCCTGGCTTGTGGTGTGGAGATCTTTCTATTGGGAGAGTTGCAGGCTTCCAAATGATTGACAAGTCTGGTGGGAATCATCTCTTCTATTCAAATGCTTTCAGGTCTTTTTTCAATCTCTATGGCTTTCTCTGATGATTCTGTGGCTGGGGTTTTCTTATAGCGGCTAGGGGCTTTGTGCCATTGAAGTTTGATGTTGTGACTATATGGTTTTCATGTGTTTTGGACTAGTGAGGAGGTGTGTTCCAGCTTTTTTTACTGGCATTTTTTTGTTCATCCAGGCGGGTACTTATTCTTCTATTGGTCTGTCCAATGTAGTGGCCGGGCATGATGCACAGGGAATTCGTATATTGCCTTGGTTTTCCAGGGTCAATTTTTCTTTTGGGTTTTAAGGATGGCTGCTATTTTTTGTCATCATTTGAAAGCCTGCACTCTCAAATAGAAAAGATCTCCACACCACAAAGCCAGGGCAAAAACACCTGGGCACAAACAGACTCCCCAGATTACCTCCAGCTCCAACACACCCCCACCAGGCACCCAGATGAAAAACCTAGCTTCCTAATAGATACAAGCCATCTTTACATGAAGCCAAGCTGCACGGAAAGCCCTCCAAACACAGGGAACACAGTGTTTTGCCAGCCAATCAAAGCCACAAAACAGGACAGAAAGAAATCAGAAACACCAAATCAAACAAACTCCCAAGTCAATAAACACAGACCAAGACTCCCAACCAATCAGGAATGAAGAAAAAAACAATTCCTGGCACAGCAGTAGGCTAGCCTCAAATTTTAAAAAACTAACCGCTCTGATATCCTGATCCACATACGAACTCCAATTTTACAGAAGCCTTGATGATGGCAGATTGCATGATTCTGCTGAAACGTTGCTACAATTCAAAAGCACTACAATGACGTGGGGATAATTACCAAAGGAAGCTAAACAGGCACACATGAAGTCCCCGCGAAAGCCTTAAAAAACAAATATATATATATATATATATGGCTGTTTAGCTCCTTCGGGTATTATCCCACGTTCATTGTAGTTCTTGTTTAAAGTTGTTAAGCTCATTGTAGCTTTCTGTTAAAGTTGTTAGCAACGTTTCAGCAGGAATCTCATCTGCCATTCATCAGGCTTCTGTATGGAAGGTACATACAAAGGCCTGGATGATGGCAGATGAAATTCTGCGAAACGTTGCTACAACTTTAACAGAACTACAATGAGCTACACTTAACAGAACTACAATTGACGTGGGATATATACTGAAGGAAGCTAAACAGCACAAATGTAATACCTGCGAGAGCTTAAAAAAACACTATATATATATATATATAGTATATATATATATATATATATATATATATATATATATAATATATATTATATATAATATATATTCTCAGCAATAATTCAGTCACATCTATTGCAATAGGAAAGATTGTTCTTGAACCCAAATCAAAGCTAAATGACCAGACAAACTTACTTTCTGTATGTTACATTTTGGAAAATAGCTTTATAATTCTTAGAAGGATTCAATAGAGTTTGACATCTGCTTTTTGTTTTCTTGTGGGATACGGGATCAAGTACAAATTAATACAGGCTAATATTCAGGATTATAGTCTGGCACATATTCCCTGTGTGCCAGTGGAAGTTCAATTAGTAAAACATTAATAAGAGATTTCAGTAAAGATTCCATAAAAATCAATTGTTTTTGACATGGATATTTCAGTAATCCCTTTTGGGAGGGAGGGAGGGAGGGAGAGAATTATTTTACACATAAAATATAACTGAAATTGGGGTGAATTTAAAAATAAATGCCTTCATAAAAGCATACATTTACAATGGTTCTGATATTGGTGTCATCTAATGATCTGATAAAATGAATTTATTCAAAAATAATCTTTCATTCCATTTCCAGACTTATGAATATATTCACAATTTTTGCCAGCTCCCCCAAATATTTACTAGTTTATCTTTGAAATCAGCATTTGTTCAGATATTCTGCAGAGACTCTGCTTAAGTATTCTATTCCTGCAGAGCTTCTTCTACTCATTTATTATGATGTGACATCAAGACACCAAGACTCAAGTAAAGATTTGAAGGTCTTGGGGCTTTAACCTAGGAAAATTACCAGTGCAAAATCCAGTGGCCTCTGAGTCCACTGTTCTCTCTTCAAACATCGCACCCAGCCAGTCTCTTATACTTTTAGCAGATTGAGCTGCACAAGAGCAAGTTGAGATGAATATCATGAATTCAAAGTCTAAGTGATAGCAATTCTCCAATCAAAGCTCTTTTAAACACCATATTTAACAGATCCAGTCAATTTTTTTATCTTTGCTTTTTGTCGAGAGGTTATATTCCTTCAAAGATACCAACAGCCAAAAGTTGCTGTATTTTGCTCCTTCTAGCAGGACTTGAGAGTTTATTGAAGCACTCTGATGTAGTCAATAGATTGTTCTGATAGTTAATTATATGATTTTTAGTCAATTAGTTAATATATTAATTACATTTGTGCATTCTAGTAAATTACTGGATCAAACTTAACATAGGGCAAATAAAGGGTATTTATGGAAGGTTTTTCTAGCTCTTTTATTATGTATGTCATCAAATAGCTTTTCCAGTTAACCTAGGATGGAGTAGAGCAGAGTTGTCTCACACTGACAACTTTAAAACCAGTGAACTTAAAGTCCAATAATTCCCCAGCTAGCATGGCTGGCTGGGTAATTTTGGGAGTTGGTCCATAGATCTTAAAATTGCCAAGGTCGGACAACCCTGGGATGGAGATGTCATCAAGAAAGTGGGAACTGTCCCAAGCTGAATAGATTTCTAACCAAGAGTGATGCAATCAGGATGCAACACTGAAGAAGTAAAAAATTCCATTCCTTGAAAGAAAAGTCCTGTCAAATTTTCTCTCTGCTCATTTATTTCCATCCAAGCCACACTTTAACTTTGGTGAAAATGAAGCACAATTTACTGAGTGTTTCTGTTAGAAAAAATGTAGAGCACTGTAGTACAATCTTCTTTGGTTCATTAACATATAAAAGTGTGGGAAATTGATTGAAAAATGAGCACATGTTGAATACTGTGATTCAATATTTTTAAAAAGAATAATAATGGGGCCATCAGTGAACAAAGCCACTATAAATGCATACACATTTTAGAAACTGGATAATAATTTGATGCATATTTTTATTATGAGGTTGGTACTTAAGAATTTACCAATAAAATGCCCAAAACTGAATGCAAGGCATCAATTCTATGTTACTGCTTTATCAGCCTCACTTTATTTTCCTCCATTTTATGAAAACAGAACAACCATAGTTGATGGTTGCATTCTACTTTGTACAGGTATCCGCTCAGAATAGGATTTTTCTTGTTATGGATTTTGAGACTTAGTCATAAGCTAGAACACATGTAACACTTATGTCACCATTTTTAAAAATCAGGAGTTGGGCATTCCAACAATGGCTATGCTTCAGGGAAAAATCTCAGCAAATAGTTAAGAGGAAAGAATAAATAGCAATAGCACTTATATACTGCCTCACAGTCCTTTACAACCCTCTGTAAGTGGTTTACAGGGTAACGATGTTGCCCCCAACAACAATCGGGTTCTTAATTTTACTGACCTCAGAAGGATGGAAGGGTGAGTCAACCTTGAGCCAGTGAGGATCAAATTGCTGAACTGTTGGCAGCCAGCAGTCAGCAGAAATAACCTGCAGTATTGCATTCTAACCACTGCACTGCCACAACTCATATCTGCACAATATCCACACAAGGTCTACACAATCTTTTCAAAAAAGATTTAAAAAGTCTATCTTTCCTATGCTCATTTTGCTTCTTTTTACAAATTTTAATTTTTAGTTGAATAATGATTTTACCATGATACATGATTTTCTCATTTCCACATATTAAAAATATGCTTACAAATATACATGTAACCAAACGTGGTCCTTATTGTGTTGCTTCTCCCAAAGACTTGAGCAATAGCTAAGGGTAAGAAAGACTTTACTAAAACACAAGAGGACAATTCAAGATGGAAAGCTACCATGAGAACAAGGCATGTATAAAATAAAAAACAGATGAAGAGTCCAAAATTCCCATTTGATGTTGTCAACCCACTAGGGATTGCTTGCTAAAAGAAAAAATCAGTAGTGAATTGAATTCTTTTTAGCATGTTGCATATAGAACTCTCTGTTTTCACATTTTGGTTTATTCAGCAAAGATCAGAGGGAAAAAAGAAGATAAAAAAAGAAAGTGCGAGAGTATCATTTTTAAAGTAGCAAAATCTTGATGAAGTTTTATGATAATATAATTCTTAAAAAAAAACTAGAACAGTGAGAACAAATGGTCTGTCCAACTTATAAGAAGTTAAAGTTTCACTACTTTTCCTACCTAGAACACTACATTTTGAAGTGTCTTTTGTGCTTTTGTTCATCATAAGCAAGCTACAATACTGATCTTAATTTTCTCAAAAATATTACTAGGACATTTTCCCAGCAATCATAAAGTTTCTGTTGGTTGCATTCATGATTACAGTGTGCTTTAATGAACAGGGACATTGACTTGATGATATTAAAAACAATACTGCCTATGTTTTGTGTTATTAAATGTCTTTACTGATCCTGGATTTTTAAGCTCCCCCCCCCCGCCTCCAAAAGTCAATAGCCATATTAAATTGAAATAAAATAATAACATTAATAATTTTGGAAATACTATCCAAATGGAATATAGAATTCAGATGGTAAATGACTCTTGAGGGACGCAGGTGGCCTAGAAACATGAATATAAATTAATATACCAAAGAATCCTGAGTAGCAAACATCTATGCTCAGCATTTGAACATGAATATGAAATTGCAGTTGTTTAATTTTGGGAAGTAAAGGCATCTACTTTTTTCACTTCCTCTCTCTTGCTTTATTAGAAAATGTAAGTATTCCTAGCCAGGGGTGGGATTCAAAATTTTTAACAACTGGTTCTGTGGGCGTGGCTTAGTTAGTGGGTGTGGCTTGGTGGTCATGTTATTGGCTGGTTGTGGCCAACTCAGTATTACTCACATCGAGGCATGAATCTCCTCGCCTGTCCTCTCATGACTGTGGGGATGCTGCAACAGTCATAAGTATGAAAAATGGTCATAAGCCACTTTTTTCAGTTCCATTGTAGCTTTGAATGGTCACTCCACACAAGCAAAGTACAGCAAAGGAGGGGGAAAAAACTCCAGAGAAGTTCCTGAGACAGGAAGTCTAGTCCTGCCAAGAATGTAATAAGGGTTAATAGAGAGGCAGTTTNCCTTACAGGATTAGGCCAGTAATTTCTTCTAACAACCGGTTCTCCGAATTGCTTAGAATGTTAACAACCAGTTCTAGCAAATCGGTGCAAAGTGGTGGAATCCCACCCGTTCCCAGCTTTAACTCATGCCAAATGCTTGAAGTATCTTTTGATCAGTGTAGTTGCAAAGGAAATTCTCCTTCAAAGGGAGGTTTCATTGCACATGTAGGACAACGGGTGTGCAAAAGGTGCAGGTGTGTCGATGGGTGTTGCTGATATGTGCAGTTCGGCTTTTGTGAGTTATTACTTTGTGTGAGATTTGTCCTTGTTTCATGCCATGCCTAACCTCCAAATTCCCACAGCAATAAGCGACTGCAAGCCACTTGTTGGTTTTATTTTCTAAAATGATGACTGTTGCAGAAACACCCTTTCCAAAACAGAGACAACTCTCCATCTATTACTCTCCGCTTCCTGTTCCCATGGAAGAAGACTTGGACTGATTGGCACCAGGAACACATCCACGCACAGACCAACTATTGCAAAGTATTTTGTGGCTTGAGGTAAAAAAAACAACACAGCGTCCCTTCCCTTTGTGAAAGCCAGTTGATATGATGGCTAAATGATGGGATAACTTATTTCTCAACCTCAAAGGTGAGAATTTAGTTGAGGGAACTCAGGATCAGCAGCATCTTCTCTTTCAACAGTCATAAAGGTTCCTGAAGGCTGCTATCATGACCCCCTAAGCCATTGCTTCCTTTGCTCTAAGAAGAAAATGAGCCCCATCCATATGGCAAAAGAAAGGGTACTCTGGCATGAATTTTGGCCCCCTCCCTTTCTGTGGAACTGTCTCCAAGACAAAGAACTACCTAGAATAAACTTTGTACTTTCTTTCTCTTTTGTCCATCCCCAAATTGACTGTGAAGAAATGTTGGCTGGTCTAAGAAACCGCACTCAGGATTTTGGATCGGAGCTGTGAGAATACTCACAGGAGACAACGGTATCGTCATGCCTTGCATAAACAATTGTAGCTCTGTGAAACTCCATCCTTGTTAGTCAGATTCTAGGATGGAGTTCCTGGCTTGCCATGGTTACTCGCCTTTCAATCCAATGGCTTCCCCCTCTGCACCGCTAGCCTCTGCCTTTTGGGCCAAGCTGTTTTTGCAGGCTTGGCAGTGGTTCATTCTCATGTGAACTCTTGCCCTCTTTTTCATCTCGTCCAAATTTTGCACTAAAAGAACTTTCAACTGATACCTTTTGTTGCCCAGAATTCCACAGGGATGCAAGAATGAAGTTGGGGATCTTCTTGCGGTAATGAGCTCAAGTGACTGTCTTCTTCCTCTGAGTAACCAGCACCTGACAATGAGAGGCATTCGTGGGAAGGTTGGGAACAAAAACACAAGAGCACAAGATGCTCGCCAGTTCCTGGAGCAAAATCCAAAGAAGAAAGAGGGCACACACAAATGTTCTCTCTCCCCCCCCCCTCCCTCCTCCAGGCCATTTAGGAGATTTACTTACATTTAACATTTCCAGAACCCCTTGCACTTGAGGACAACACAGCTGAAACCTGGGTAAAACACTGCTCTGATTCTGAATGATGAATCCTTCTCTTGTTCCTCACTCCCAGGCCTGGGAGATGGTCTGGAGCCAATATTCAGCTGGAGGGGGGGATGGAGGGGGGGAGAAATTCCCATCCATCTAATGATGCAAAATGGATGTCTCATGGAATGCAAGCTATCCAGCCTAGTTTCCTAAAAGCATTTTGATTTTTAAAAAATATCTTTTATACTGTATTAAAAGACAGAAGGGTGAATCTCCTCTCACAGAGACTTGGGAAGAATGCACTGAACATGAAGTTCTTAATTAATTGTATGATACAGGAGGTCCTCAGCTTAGGATGGTTCATGTAGCCACTGTTTGGAGTTACAACGGCAGTGAAAAAAAGTGACCTATGACTGTTTTTCCACATGTACGATGGTTGCAGCCTCCCCTTGGTCACATGATTTAAATTTAGAGGCTTGGCAACTGAATCACATTTATGATGGTTGCAGTGTCCTGGGGTCACGTGTGGGTTGGCTTTGGCGACCTTCCTGACAAGCAAAGTGTTGGGTCATGAGAAAGAAGGAGCCAGAAACAATGGATCCGTAATCAACATTTTACTGGTATGTACTCAACTCCAGCTGCAACACAACAAGGGCTAATGGCTGGTGGGCTCTCTTATATAGCAGTTGCCTGCCACACCGTTAGCCTATTAAGTGACTGTATTTTCCTGCACTACTAACTGCAGTGATTCACTTTAACAGCTGTGGCAAAACAGGTCGTAAGATGGGGCAAAGCTCATTTTACAACTGTCTTGCTTAGCAACAGACATTTTGGACTCAACCGTAGTCAAAAGTCAAGGACTACCTGTACAATTTCTGATTCGGCTGATGATCTTATACTTTACATGTAAACACACAACATGAAGGAGAAGAAAGGAGGGATTTCCAGGGCATGATAAACACATATCAGAATTGACTACCTTTGGAGGGTGGGGGCTGCATTCAGAAGGCATTAAAGAAAATAATTACACCAGGGTGAGTGTGTGTGTATCTGTGACTGAGAGACCAGTACTTGAAGCTGCAAATTCAACAGCAGCACACAGGGGGGCAACAGGAGGAGTTCCAAAAATTTTTTGTTTAGATGAGGAAATTTTACAGGTAGTCCTCAGCTTACGACCACAATTGAGCCCAAAATGTCTGTTGCTAAGCGAGACCTTTGTGAAGTGAGTTTTGCTCCATTTTACGACTTCTCCTGTCACAGTTGTTAAGTGAATCAATTCAGGTGTTAAGTTAGTAAAACGGTCATTAAGTGAATTGACGTTCCCCATTGACTTTGCTTGTCAGAAGGTCACCAAAGGGGATTACGTGACCTTAGGACACTGCAGCCGTCACGAATATGAGTCAGTTACCAACTATATGAATTTTGATCACATGGCTGTAGGCAGAGGTGGTCTTCAGCAGGTTCTGACCAGTTTGGGAGAACCGGTAACAGAAATTTTGGGTAGTTCGGAGAATCAGCAAATACCACCTCTGACTGGCCCCACCCCCATCTATTCCCTGCCTCCCAAGTCCCAGCTGATTGGCTGAGTCTTCTTTAGTTACCCTGCACAGGAGAACAGAGCTGGAAAGCAGGTTAGTGGGGGGGGGAGGGAATGCGGATTTTGCAGTCACCTTCCCCTGCCATGCCCACCAAGCCACACCCACAGGACCGGTAGTAAAAAAAATTGAATACCACCACTGACCATAGGTGAAATGGTCATGTTGAAAAATAAGTCATAAATCACTTTTTTCAGTATCGTTGTAACTTCAAACGGTCACAAAATGAACTGTTGTAAGTCAGGAACTACCTGGAGGGAGCCGTTGGAGATCTAGAGAAGACGGTACAGATGCCAGATGGCTTGTTGTCTTGCCCTCCATGTCTTGTTCGCTGGAAAATGGCCTTCTCCTCAGACAGAGACGGTAGCTTTCCCCTCCCTTCCCCTCTCCTCACCTCCTGAGATGTTCTCTACCACCAGTTTTGTGTGGGAGGCATAAATTTAGCAAACTCCCACTTAGGAATTAAAAAAAAAAAAGAATTACTTGCTGGGTTCTTTGGGGAACAACAAGCGTGATGCTTTCTTGCAGGCAGATCCATGACAGGTGAATGATTGTCAGAACAAAAGACAGGCCGTGTGTGTTTGCGTCCTTCCCTGGACAATTGTGTTTTGGAGCAGATGGGAATTGCAATTATTTTCTAACAAGTCTGAAGTGGCAGAGGAACCTCTTCTTTCTTCAGCTCTGAAAATCCCAGTGTGGTTTCAGAAGCTCGGTGCTATCAAAGAATAGAGGCTTTTTCACTGATGCCTCCTTGAACATAATGCAACCATTCCCATGTGACCTTAGCATTGTAATTTTACCCCTTTATTTTGTGAGCTGCTCATGGAGCAATGGATGAAGTCCCCTGTTGCACAAGGTTGTTGTTTTTTTTCCCTTTCTTTTTGTGTTCCTTTTTCCTTTGTATTTTTTTTAGCACTTTCCTTGCATAGGACATTCTCTTTCTCCCTATTTTTCTTGCATGTCTCAAACTGGCCTTGTAAAGTCCCTAAGCTGATAAGGAGAAGGGGAAAAAAGGGAACAAAGCTATCCCCTACGAGAGGCACTGCCGTTAGTGGGAAAACTGCATTTGGATTGCAAATAATGTATGTGGGTGATTATATAAATAGAATAAGTAAGTTAGAAACTGATATTCTTTCAGAGCGTGTATGACAATAAACACAGTTCAACTCTACCACCAAAACCAAGACCTCAGAAGAAATTCTCTATAGCTAGAAAAACTTGACATAAGTTCCATTTTGTAAGGTTGGTCTTTACTTCTCAAGTCAGCACTCAGCTACTTAGATTTGTGAATTGTTCTATAAGGTATAATTCATTACAGGTAGTCCTCGATGAACAACAGTTCATTTAGTGACCGTTCCAAGTTACAACGGCACTGAATAAAAGTGACTTATGACCATTTTTCACACTTACGACTGTTGCAGCATCCCAGGGACACTAAATTCAGATGTTTGGCAACTGGTTCATATTTATGACGGTTGCTGTGTCCCGGGGGTCATGTGATCCCCTTTTGCGACCTTCTGACAAGCAATATCAATGGGGAAGCCAGATTCACTTAACAACCATGTTACTAACTTCACAACTGCAATGATTTACCTAACTAGTCTGGCAAGAAACGACGTAAAATGGGGCAAAACCCACTTCACAAATGTCTTACTTATCAACATAAACTTTGGACTCAATTGCAGAAATAAATCAAGAACTACCACTATTCAGGGATAGGCTTCAAAAATTTTAGCAACAGGTTCTCTGCCTGGTTCCTGGGTGGGTGTGGCCATGGTGGGTGTGGCCTAGTTGGCCCCCTGCACCATGGGGGGGGATATGTTTGCCCTCCCCAGGCTCCAGAGATTTTCCTCGAGCCTCTGGGAAGGCGAAAACAGCCTCTCCAGGCTTCCCTGGAAGCCAGAAATAAGTCCTCATGGACTTATTCTGGCTAGCTCAGCCATGAGTTTTCATGATAATTTACCAGACCACTGAACATTTTCTGGTCACTTTCTGAACCAGTGAAAGAAATGTATGTTCTTAGTAGTACTAACTAAAGTGACACGCATTACCTAGGAGACTAAGAGAGGAAAAAGAGGCATGACTTTAAAGGAAAATCGACACAGGAAAGCACAAAACCAAGCACAATCAATAGCATATGGAGTAAACTAAAGAGGAGGGGGGGAGAAACCTTTAAAATGCTGTTGCTTAAATATCCAGGCTTTGGCAAGAGAACAGCTCAAAGCACAAGAATTTGTAGCAAAGTGATACATTCTCAACATTACAGAAAACAGGCTAAAAGTTGCATTGGGGAATAAATGCAGAAACAAAATATAATAAAAGTACATGGTTCATTAGGGTTGTACAAAGAGCTGAAAGATAAAAAAGTGATTCAGAATGAATATAAGCTTGCACATAGTATCTATTGGGAACGCCTTTAAATCAAGTACAGGCAGTCCTTGCATACAACAGTTCATTTAGTGAACATCAAAGTTACAACGGCACTGAAAAATAGTCACTTATGACCATTTTTCAGTTACACCCTTTGAGGCATCTCCATGACCATGTGATCAAAATTCAGATTTACTTATTTATTTAATTTATTTGTCAAGCAATTATAAGATAATAGGTATAAACATGGTTATGACTACATGAAATGGATACATATAAGAAAAAAAGAAACAATAGGACAGAGACAGTAAGCATGTTGATGTGCTTATGCACATTCATACTTATGACCATTGTTGTGTCTCAGGATCATATGATCACCTCTTGCAACCTTTCGACAAGCAAAGTCAACTGGGCAAGCCAGATTCACTTAACTGCTTACTAGCTTACTAATTGAAGTGAGTCACTAAACAACTGTGGCAAGAAAGATCATAAAATGGGGCAAAACTCACTGAATAAATGTTTTACTTCATAAATTTTGGGCTTAATTGTGGTCATAAGTGGAAGACTACCTGTACAGCTTTTCCCAGAAGCGTGCATCATCTATAGAGGGCATCTGTCTCAGCCCAGGAAAAGAAAACACATACCAGTAACTGCTTTAAAAGATTCCAGATGCTGCATACAATATACACCCCCATGACCTCTGAGTCATATATTACTTTTTTAAAACTGCACCCCTGCACAGCACTATTATTTATTAAAATGTACAAGGCAAGAAGAAATTACATGCAACAACTGTAGACATCAACGGCATCGATTTATTCGACACAACGACATGTGCACTATATAATCTTTGTGATGAAAAGCATTTGTGCTTTTTCATTCAGAATGCTGGATCGTATCATGCCAAAAGTGTTACAATGGAAGAATAATGTTGGTTCGCAAACTGCAAACTAGAAAAAAAATCAGTTAAATGAACTACCTCATAATACATTGTTCAAGTGGTGATTTTCTGGTGGTCAAAGGTGCACGGACTAAAGCCCATGTCCCACTGCACCAAAGGATGCAAAGAGGATGTAAAACAGCACAAAAGCTTGCCAAACCAGTGGAAAATGCGATGCATCCATTGGTGTACTCATTGCATACGTGTTTCATACGCTTATCCATCGAAGCATCCTCATCCAATGAGATTTCCATCCGTGCAAAAATTTTGAGCTGCCCACAAACTTTTTTGAGCGGATGAACTTTCTGCCACTATGAATGTACATCCATGACATATTTACAGGCAACAAAAAATTCTATGTCCGTTATCATCTGTAAATGTCCACTGGTATCCTATTGGCATCCTCTGGCATCCTCGCAACTCACATCCGCTCCAGCTGAAAATGAGAAGAGGAGGAAAGGAAAGGTGCACGGAACGTCCCCACACACTGTTAGTAGCATGGAAAATAGAAAGGATGGTAAGCAGATGCATCTCACATATAAAGCATTAAAACAGACAAAACGTTTGTATATGGATGTATCTTTGGATATTTTAGGATGTCTGGAGTATGCCTACGGTATGTGGAAGGACACCGAGCGGACAACTGATATTTCCGCGATAAAAAGGGGGAGGAAATCACCTGGATCTCAGTAATCAGTCCAGCAGCTGTGGTGTCAGACCTCTTCAGCCTTGGGTCTGCTCTTCCACATCATCCATTGTTCTCACCATGGATCATCAACAGTCCTTAGCGTAGCTACGATCATTCAACACCAGAACGCAAGCCTGGTTTCGGACTGTTTTCCACCCTTCTACACAAGGAGAGAAGGGACGTTCAAGAGCCGTGTGGGTCCGAGGATGGATCGGGAGAAGAATGGAGTTTGGACTGTTATGACAAGCTGATGTGGAGCTGAGGAATGAAGGACACTCGTGCATTCAGCACTTCATGAGGAGCCACCAGCATGTTTTGGACGAAATTGTAGAGCGCCTGAACCCAGGTTGACCAAGCCGAGCACCAACTTCCATCCAACCTGGACCCTGGACTGAAGGTGGCACTGACTCTGCGCACCTGGGCCTCTGAACCACATACAGAACCCATGCAAGTATGCATGGAGGGTGCCACACACACCATCAGCAAAGTGGTCAGGAAGTGGTGCAGCCATCATCGAAGATACATGAGAGCTTCTCCAGTACCCCTTCCACTGAAGAAGGCTGCGAAGAAAGTTGCAGAGCAGTGGATCAGAGGTGTTACTTCCCACACATTGGAGCCATAGATGGGAAGCACGGGGCCTGCAAAAGCTCCAAGCCAACTCAGGGTTCCACTTATTTCAACTACAAGGGCTTCTTCTCAGTAATCATTCCTCTTTGCCATGGTTTGATGCTGATTTACAAGTTCATGTACATCGATGCTTCCAGGCAACAGGTCAGCTTCAGATAGCCAGGTATACACGCCAGTGACCTCAAGGATTGGGCTGGAATGGCAACCTCATCCCATGGGTTTCCAGATCCGGACCCCCTACCCAATTGGGCACAACAGATGTGCCCGTACTTCAATCGGGGGATGAACTTCTCCCTCAGAAACCTACCTCATGAAGCCGTACACTTCAAGATACCTCACCCATGAGAAGGATCTTCACATGCTGTCCAGGGCAGACGGTGTTGGTGGAGAATGCCATTGGCTCCTGGCCAACAGGTTTCCAAGGTACTTCTCCCCACCATGCAGCATTGCCCCACAGACCTTGTGAGGAGCAATCGTGGAAGCTTGCGCATTCCTGCACAATCTCATGTGCACCCGCTACCCAGGTTGCAGCCAGAACAAGGCTTGTGGACGCGCGCAATGCAATGGGGACATGGAGCCTGGTGAATGGAGGCAAGGGCGAAACCTGATAGACACTGTGGATTGTGCAAGGCCCCAACAGAGCTTCCACATGAAGGGAAGAAGGAGGCACCAACCTCCTGAAACACTGTGCAACTCCATGCTAGAGCAGTGTGATGTTCCTTCAGCCTGTTCTCATAACACTGAATGAGATTGTGCCATGTATGTTGAGTGCGCCTTACAATGAATAGGCATTAATAAAGAGCTTTGTTTATTTTGAAATATGTTGCAATGAATAAATTGTTATTGATAAAATAAGGGCCATATGTGTGACACTAGGAGGGTAGACCATACCAGTCCCACTTATGCTTGCACTAGGAGGTTTACTATCCCACAGCTATCCTTACCTATCCAAACTATATCCTACCCATGCCACAGCAATGCAAAGGATTTAACCATTTTTTTCAAAAGTTTTCACCAACACTTTAATAAAGTAAAAAAAAATGAACCAGTGTGTGTGTAAGCAAACGATAGCTTATTAATACTGTCTTAAGTATAAACTGTAATGACTTTATTAAAAAGAGCAAAATGAATGAGCCAATTGCATTGATTCGTGTTTCAATTGTTGTAAGAGTGATGCGTGGTGTAAACTTACGTCATGAAAAGGTATCTAAGGGTGAACGATCTAGAAAGAGATAAGTGGACTACAACTCAGCTCTGACTGGGCTGTGAGCACATTCTCATCACTCCTGAGGAGATTGTCCCAAGTCTCAGCTGTTTAAGAGACGCGCAGGGACTGGTGGAGGTAGGCCCTGTGACTGATGTTGCTGGTCTGAGGCACCGATTTGGGTGCTGGGCCCCAGAGTTAGAACAGGGGATGGTTGTTCCAGGTGTAGACTCTCAGAGAAGCTGACAGGCGTAGGTTGAGGAAGGCCCTTCATCAAGACCTGGATGTCAGCCCAAGACTGATGAAGATTGTCTGTTGACGGGGCTTGGCTGTGGGTGGAGGAAGGAGGAGTGTAGATGGGGCTCTCTGGTCTGCAGCGGCGAGGTTGTGGCATCTGTGGCATGCGCATGAACCTGGGCCTGACTGGGAAGGGCTGTTTCGTGCTGTGGGGTCACTGGTAGTCCGTAACCTTGGTACAGATGAGGCGAGCTGTTGAAAGCCGTTGTTGAAAGGCAAGTGACAAATCACCTGGCTGGATCGACGCAGAGACCTGACCTGGGTCGAAGCCAGGTCACAATAGGGCCTTTGAGGGTTTTGCAAAACTGCTCTGTTGGATTCTTTTGCTTCATCACGACTTGGGCCTTGGGCCAGTCCATGAGGGGACTGCTCATGTGGACGTAGGATATGAAGTTGCTTCCGGCATGTAGGATGGTATGTCGCTGTGGAACCAGGCTGAGAGGAAGTTCTGTGCTACTGGGTCTTCAACGTGTGTGTTCCTTGATCTCCAACCGAGACAGTGTGGCTGTATGGCCCTCAGTCGGTCACTCGGTCTGCTGCATCGCTTGTGACGCTGGGGTGTGGGTTGGGTTCGTCTGGTGTGCTTCCACTTCTTGCTCGCAATTTCGTGACAGGGATCCTCCAAGTCCTCCGGCAATGGGGAGTGCAGCTGTCCCGGAGGGGGGGTGTGCCCTCTGTCATGGGGGCCCTCCGAAGACACCTGCGCTGAAAGAGGACTGGCTGTCTGTGGGCTGTTCCTGAGGGAGGAGGGGTTTCAGTAGGGGACTTGCTCCTCGGTGGCAGACCCTCACCCTCCAGGAAGCTGCACCTTGGCCCAGATGGACTATACATTCTCCTGGTCAGTGAGCTTGACGTGGCCTGCAGATTTTTTTGAGATGTGATAGCTTGAAGCCCAATACCAGGTGTTTCATGTGTTTGCCACACATCCAGCTGAGGAACATCTTGCACATGTAAGCTCAGGCTCTCTGCCTTGTTCTTCCAGAGCTGCCCTGTTCTCTTTGGATGTCGCGATAGAGTGCTAGCCACATTTCTCCATAAGTACATTCGTTCTCCCTCAGCCATTCCAGCACCTCCGCCTCATGTCCTCAGAAACGGTACTGTTTCCTCTCTCCCTCTCCTCCGGCTCTTGCTCCTCTGGCAAGGGTCTCAGCACAAGCAGGGGATCACCAGCCCACGCAGGGCTTTGAGGCCCTTGGGGCATGGGTCCAACACATCAGCAGCATGTAGCAGCAGTAGCACACGACCAAGCAGCAGAGAAGACGACCAAGCCATGCACCAGAGCAGGGAGAGAGGCACAGCAGCACAGCAGCACACCAGCCTCCAGCACTCCAGCAGCACCAGCGCAGGAGAAGCACCGAGCAGCAGCCAGCAGCACCACAGCTTTCAGAGTCAGTTCCAGGGGGTGCGGATGGGTGTTCTGTCCTTCTTGCCAGGGGCTGGCAGGAGTATGTCACACGCTTTCTTCTTCTTCCCTGACTGCTGCTGAGCGTCCAGGTTATATTTAGGCCTGATTGCGGATCTATGCTCCAGACGTCTTACTGCTATCCATCTTAATCAAAAACGAACCATGGTGTTATTTGAAGATGTCTGTGCCAGCACGTTCTTTCCTCTGAAGTGGCTGTTTTGCGCGTACGCCAGCTGTATCTCTTGTGATATATATCGGCGGATGCTGATTGCAATTCATGAAACTCCCCGCCAGTGCGCAATGAACGTTTGCATCACATATCACATACTCCGCGATGCATATATTTGCTCTCCTATAGGCGTCTCGTTTGATGCATCCCGTGTGATCCGACTACGCATCCGCCCTCATCTTCCACTATGCCGTCGCTTCTTCGCAAATTCCCCAGCGAAGAAGCCCTTCGGATGTTGTCATCGTCACTTCCCATCCCGCCTTCCATTTGCTAGGTTACATCCCTTACTGCAACATCCGCTTTAACATCACCACACTACACTGCGTATAGCGTGCGGTGTGTCACTCCCATCTTCTCCGCTTTGGGGGAGTGGCAAATTTGATGGCCACTATTTTCGGAGCGCGATGAGTCGAATATGGACACGACCCTCGAAATCTTTTGCTCGTCCGCTGTGTCCTTTTTGCATATGTTTTGCATCCGTCGGCCAGTGGGACCTATCCTTAATATACAGTACCATCAAAGCCAATGAGATGAAGCTGGCACCACTTGTGAAAATGTTCTTGCTATCACTGAAGTTGTAACTAAACCTCTTTGTCATAGCTTGAGCTATTTCACTGACCTAAGCGCTCCACTTTTCTCCTTCATTATGCTCTGTAGATTTGTTGGTTGATCTTGATAATTCCAATTTAGTTGGCTTCAAGATGTTATTCCAGAAGCGTTGAGTGGCTTATGGAGTTTGATGGTAGATATGCTTCTTTTCACTCTTTGCAGCATTTAAGGTAGAACAAGAGTCTGTCTTATTCCAAAGGCAATGTTAACAACAGATTAAAGATGACTACATTTCTGGGTAACAAAGGTCTGCTGAAGACATCTATACTTTTTATACTAAATGACTTATGGTTAAATCAATAGCAACCAACTAACTATAAATACTGAGATTTATACTCTGTGTGTGTGTGTGTGTATGAGAGAGAGAGAGAGAGAGAGAGAGAGAGAGAGAGAGAGAGAGAGAGAGAGAGANGAGAGAGAGAGAGAGAGAGAGAGAGAGAGAGAGAGAGAGAGAGAGATTTGTTTTTATTTAGTAATATATGATATCCTTTTTTATTTCTATTTAGGTATTTGAAGAGCACATAGATGTGGATTCAAGCTGATACAGCTTGAGCTTCTCCTATAAGTGCTGTCTATAGATACTGAGATGATAGAAGAGTACATTAGACAGAATATTTTATTTTATTCTTCAGCTGCAATCGCTACCCCTAATGATCTACCTGCCAGTAATTCCCACCTGGAGAGGTCTATACATTACAAAGACAGATAAATGAAGGCATTATGGTAAGGAGCCTCTTGCTGGGAAAGGCTTGGCATTGCTGTGGTTCACTCTGCATGTGTTCAGGACTCTAGATTAGTTTGAGGATCAAGAGATTTCTTCTTGTCCAGTGAGTAAGAAATAGTAGAAAGGGCAGCTTTTTTTACATGATACATTACAGAACTTGTCTAAGTCATGGGAGCCACAAGGACCAGATCATAGCTGCATAGTGGTAATAACTCAGTATATAAAGAATTTTCTGAGAGTTTGTGATAAGAGATTAAACAGCACAAAAGATTGGACTTTCCAAGGCATGACTGTAAAGTGTGCAGGAATCCTAGAAAATTCAAGAAGTACAGTTGTTTGCTTGTTCGTTTATTTTTTGTTTGTTTATTTGTTTAAAACCCTTTCATAGCCACCCATTTTAAAACAGCTCTGAGCAGTTTACAGCCAATAAGCAGAGGAGTTGTCTAATCTTTGATATTATTGTTTTTCCTTTCAGCAATTTCAGTTACTGGGATTATATGAGGACAGTGCTAAGAAACAGTATTGTGACAGACGAATTCCAGCCTGTCTTAAATCTGAGATTTATACAACCATTCGCTCTGTTGCACTGTATGGCACTGAATGCTGGACAGCAACAACAGGGACCAAAAGCTATCTCCACGTCATAGAGAAATGTGAATGCTCCATTTGATATCACATATCTCCCTTCTTGACCACGTCACCATTCAACAACATTTTGGTGTGGCCTCAATTATAGAGAAGTTGAGAGGCCACCATTGCCAAGACTTCCTACCTAGAAGTCAATGTCCGGCAACCTAGCAGGCATCCAAAACAGAGATGGCAAGACACATCAACAAAGATATGCAAGCTACGGGCCTGTACCATGGAAACCCTAACCCTAACCCGAAGAAACAATTAAATTATGGTATTTTATCATTCAGAAAAGTCCTAAACTTACTTACTGAGGTACTTACTTACTTTTTTATTTTTCATATTCTGAATCAACCATCTCCCTCAAAGAGGCATTCTGGGTGGTAAACAATAAAACATCAAAATATTAAGAAATAATATTTAAAAGTAAAAATTTCAGAATTTATTTTTTGAAAGGAAGCAAGAATAATAAAATCTTGTTAAAAATTAATAACAAAGGTGAAGGGAGGGTTCTCTTTATGACCATGCCAAGTGGGAAAAAATGATTTTAATTTTTGGACAAGAAAAAAATAAAATTCGGTAGTTGCCAATAACAGTTCTGAATATTCAACACATTTTCTAGCCTTTAGCAAGGATCTGCCAACAAAAAAGGAGGAATTGAACAAAACATTGTGTAATTAAGTTGATTTCACATAAAGATAGGCAATAGCTCGACACTGTAGTCAATAGTAAGCCAGTCATTTGTCTGAATGGGAAAGAGCAACAAGCAATAGCAGGCATAGTCTGTGATAGAAAGTGTGACAGCATTTTGTTCATTAAATAGATGCCCAAGTAGAAAAGTCACATGATGAAAATCATGCTTTAAGCCCCTGTCACACTGAACCAACGGATGCAAAGAGGATGTAAAACGGACAAAAAAGCTTGCCATCTGTTGGAAA
>BHFT01004576.1:0-18550 GCA_004320025.1 Laticauda laticaudata
ATTTCTAATGAGCTTATGCCCTGATTTTATTAACAGATTACAGGATCCTTTGTGATTGACAGATTGATAACCCTGAGGCTCAGCATAAGAATCTTGGATGAAGTGGAGAAGAAAATGCCACTCCGAATGTAAAGAGCAATTATTGGTTTGGCAACTAACCCGTGGTTGGCAGCAAATGATTAAAGCATGCAATATGTCGGGAACCGCTTTCCTATCAAAACTAATTTATTTGGCGGGCTGCTTTATTCTCCAAGGCGAGCAAGCCTCAAGTTGAAGTGTTAATTGTGGCAAGCCTGGTCATTATAAAAGTGAATGTCTTCAGTTGGGAGGAGGTATGCACTCCCCTAATCCTCAGGTTGTGGAATTAAAACCAAAAAACAAATGCCCACAGTTTTGAAAAGGTGTTATCATGGGGCAAAGATTGTTGGTTGGGAAATGGCGATTGGCCGGTCTCTGGCCCCAGTCCAAAAGAGACTACAACCAACAATCGAAAATTCTCCTTGCGCTACAAAAGGTATTGATTTGATATTGCAGGAGGGAATGAATTTTAAAATTTCCTGGGAAAGTTTCAGTAATTCCATCACAATTATTGGGCCCCCTTACCACAAATATGTCTGGGGTGTCCTCCCCTGATCGATCATGCGGGAATTGTTATTTCCTGGAGTAATAGATTTCAGATATTACTGCGTATTATTTTATGTCAATTGTCGGACCAATTTTCCTTCAATTTTGCCCATTTTCTCCAGCCCTTGCTCAATCCTACATTTGCCTGATTTTGTCCTGGGCAGGGGGAAAGCCAAAAGGGAAGGATGGCTTTCGCGTTCTATTGATCTGGCCACTTTTCATTATAGTGCATATACCCGATCACGTTTCAAACAGCCCCACCAGTATTACTTGTGTTTCAGGGTTAAGCCCTTTGAGGGAAATCTTGGGGACACTGGAGCAGATGTTTCTGTGATTGCTGTCTGAGCAGTGGCCTGGACTCTGGCCAACGGGAGCCCTATCCAGTGCATGGGGCATTGCAGAGGTCGTCAGCGTGCATGTCAAAGCGCAAGTTTATTTCAGACATTTTACCTTAATTCAGATTTGATCATTCAGGTACGTCCTTTTATATTAAGCCCCTGTCACACAGCACCAATGGATGCAAGGATGTAAAATGGAGAGAAAAACACTCGGCCATCCGTTGCTTTAACACGATGCTTCCGTTCTGTACTCAACTGCATCTGTTTTTCATCCCTCTGTATCCATCCAGCATCCACTTCTACTGACATTCATCCGCTCAAAAAGTTATTGAGCCTGCACAAAACTTTTTGACGGAAAATGGTATCCAACCGAACTTCCATCTGCATCGCCTACGCATGGTGGGAAACATCCGTTCTACATCCATTTCATCTGTACCGCATCCGTCTATATTCTGCTGGGAATCGCTGCGCATCCGCGCAACCACATTTTGCCTCCAGTGCAAAATGGACACATTGGAAAAGCGAAACGGGACGTGGGAAACGGACCACGCCAGCGGCTGTAGCAGGACGTAGAAAGGACGAAAGCAGATGCAGCTCGCATACAAATCATTAAAATGGAAAAAAACGTCGGCGACGGGACGTATCTCGTATTTAGATGTCTTGCAGGATGCCTAGAGATGCAAAAAGGACATCAGCGGAAAACCTTATATTTCCTATACAAAGGGGGAGGAACTCACCTGGATCTCACTTTCAGTCCAGCAGCCCTGCAGTGCAGACCTCTTCAGCCTTCATCTGGCTCTTGCCTCTTACCACAGCAATCCAGTTCATCTCCACCATGGATTCATCACACACTCCTTTTGGTAGACCACCACGTTCTACAACAGTGTGAGCCATCTTACAGGCTCTTTCACCTGCTTCTACGTGAAGGAAATGGAAGCAGCCAAGAAGGTAGTCTGGGTTTCGAAGGATGGATCGCCAGAAGAGCAGAGTACGGGACTGTTATAACAAGCTGATGGTGGAGCTGAGGAACGAAAGACCCTCGTTGCATTCCAGAACTTCATGAGGATGCCTCCAGCCATGTTTGACGAAGTTGTGGAGTGGCTGAGACCCAGGTTGACCAAGCAGAACACCAAATTCCAGCCCAGCCTGGACCCTGACTGAAGGCGTGGCACTGACTCTACACCACCTGGCCTGCAAGGGGACCACGATACAGAGCATTTGCAGTATGGCTGGCGGTGCCACACAAACACCATCAGCATTGTGGTCAGAGAAGTGGCTGCAGGCCATCATCGAAGAAAATACCTGGAGGAGCTCCTCCAGTGCCCCTCTCCACTGAAGAAGGATGGAAGAAAGTGAAAATTGCAGGAGAGTTGCGTATTCAGAGGTGGAACTTCCCATAAACCGTTGAGCCATAGATACGGCAAGCACGCTGGCCTGCAAAGCCAGTCAACTCAAGTTATTTCAATTCCAGTTTATTTTCAACTACAAGGCTTCTTCAGCATCATCCTCTTCGCCATGGTTGATGTGACTACAAGTACATTGTACATCGATGCTTCAGGCCAATGGGTCAGCTTCAGACTGCCCCAGTATAAACGCCAGTCACTTCAAGGAGCGGGCTTGGAACGCAACCTTCATCATGGCTTCCAGATCCAGGACCCCCTGACCCAATGACACACATAGATGTTGCCCCACTTCATCGTGGGATATGACGCCTTCTCTCTCAGAACCTTACCTCATTTGAAGCCCTCACCCGTGAAGAGAGGATCTTCAAACACAGGTTGTCCAGGCATAGCGGTGATGGTGGAGAACGACTTTGGCATGTCCTGGCCTGCCAGCGTTCCAGGGTCCTTCTTCACCACCATGCAGCATCACCCAGAGACCGTGAGGAGGATTGTGGAAGCTTGCCGTGCATTCTGCACAATCTCATGCGCACCCGGCTACCCAGTGTTGCAGAACAGGCTCGTGGACCTCCAAAAGGCAATGGGAACCATGAGCCTGGGGAATGGATGGCAAGCGGCAAAACTGATAGACACTGAGGATGTGGCAAGGCCCCCAACAAAAACTTCACGTTGAAGGGCAGAAGCAGGGCAAACCTCCTGAAACACTGGTGCAACTCCCCCAGCTGGAGCAGTAGAGTGGCAAGACAGGATAGATAGATGCTGAATGGGATGCTTCCTTCAGCCTTGTTCTCATCACACTGCATGAGATTGGACCATGTATGTTGAGTGTGGTCCTACAATGAACAAGGGCATTTTATAAAGAGTTGTGGTTTATGTTGACATGTGTGCTGATCAATGATTACATTGTTATTGATAATATAAGGGCCATATGGTGTGGCACCTGGAGGAGTGACCATACAGTCCACTATGCTTGCACTGGAGGTTTATCTATCCCACAAACTTTTACCCATCCAAAACGGTATCCCTCCCCATTCCCACTGCTATCTAACCCATCCCACAGCTATTACCCATCCAACAGTATTCTCTGCCCATCCACTGCTATCTTAACCCATCCCAAAGGTAATTCCTGCCCATCCCACTGCGTATACTTACCCATCCCACAAGCATGCCAAAGGCTTAAACCATTTCTAAAAGTTTTTCCACCAGACTTGTATTTTTAATAAAATAAATGAAGCAAGTGTGTGAAGCCAAGATAATCTTTATTAATAGCAAGCTGTAAAAGAAAAATGACCCAAGTGTCCAAGCAAGATATGTCAACAGGTCGCCACCCAGTCTCTGGGCACTCTATCAGTCACTTCTGAGGTGTGCCATAGTCTCAGGGTTGAAGGGTCAGGTGCATTGTGGAGCGTGGGCTGCTGCTGGATGCTGGTCTAGGCGCCATTGGGGTGCCTGCCCCGAGAGGACAACAGGAGATTGCGTGTGTGCAGGAAAGCTCTACAGACGAGCTGGCTCCCAGTTCCTGTTGATGTTTGAGAGCCCCTTTCCATACCAGGATAATGGGGTTGTCAGCCCCAATACCGATGAACAGATGTTCTATGAGGCCAGGCTTGCGGTGGGATGAGGAAGACAGGTAGTGTTAGTGGGGTATGTCTGGTCTGCAGCGTGATTAGGTGAGGCGTTGGTGCATCTGTGGCATGGGTGGCATCCTGTGGTCGTGGGTGGCATCGGTTGGTATGCTGAACATCTGTGGCATCCAGTGGCATTGCGTGGCATCAGTGGAACCGTGTGGCATTCGATGTACCTGTGCCTGGACTGGGAAGGGGCTGCCTGTGCTGCTGGAGCTCCTGGTAGCCACTAGCCTTGGTAGGTGAGTGGCCTGTGGAAAGCCTTGGAAGGCAGTGACATCACCTGGGTGGAGGAGCAGACCTGGACTGGGTGGGAGCAGGTTCCAAGCGGGTCTACGGAGGGTTATGAAGTAAGACCGGTGATTCCTTGTCCTTGATCCCCTCGGTACTTGTGATTCGGAACACGTTTATGAGGCTGGTTGACGTACGTTATAAGGGCTTGTGGTTGGAGGAGGACGTCAGTGTGTACCAGCTTGAGAAGAGGAGATCTACGCTGCTTCTGATGTGTGTCCCTGATCCTCCAGCAGGACAGTGAGGCTCTGTCCCTCCTTTCTGGCTCTCTTGCCTTCTTTCTGGTGGGAGGTTGTGAGCTGGGCGTGGTTGTGGGTTGCGTCTCTGGTGGCAGTGCCCCCTCTCCTTGCTCCCACTGCGTCAGGGGGGTCCTCCACTCGCTCTGCACAGGGAGTTCAAGCCTGTTGCGGGGGTCTCCATCGTGGCACGCCTTCACAGATTACCTTAGCCTGGACACAGGAAGCTGACTCTTGGCAGAAGAGAGGAACTGGATCTCTGCAGGATTGCCTGAGAGATGTTGTGAGAGGGGCTGCCCTCGCGTGGTTGGCAGACCTCACCTCCAAGAAGCTGCTCTTGCTCCATCACGTAGGACTCTCGGTCCGTCAGCTTGGACCCATGGCTTTGGGCCAGATTTCTTGAGGTGCAAGCTTCCCGACCAGGTGTGCATATGTTTCCCCACCCCACAGGACATCCGAGATAGCGCCCAGGCTCTCCGCCTTCTCTCTCAAGCAGCCTGCTCCTTTTGTTGTATTGATAGAGCCTGTGTCCCTTCCGCCTTATAGATACTCATTTCTCCCTCAGCCTTTCCAGCACCTTTCCTCATGTTCCTCTTTGATGGAGTGTTGCCTCCTCTCCCGTTGCATTGCGTATTGACTCTTCCTCCCTCTGGCTTAGGGCCCATCTGGGCCCTCATCAGAGGGGCTTCGCGATTGTTAAGGGGCTGCCTCCACCACACCCACCACCACCACCAGCAGCAACAACAGTACAGCACAACAACAGTAGCAGGCAAAAGCGGTACCAAGCAGTACCAGCAGCACCAGCACCAGCAGAGCACCAGCGAGCACCAGCAGGACCAGGATCAGCAGCACCAGCAGGACCAGGAGCAACAGCAGGACTTAGCGAGGACCCAGCAGGACCAGGACCACCAGCAGCACCAATCACGGACCAGGAGCACCAGGAGCACCAGCAGGGACCAGGAGCAGCCCCAGCAGAGTAAGCCGCCAGCAGAACTCCAGCACCAGAAGAGTCAGCCGAAACAGCAGAAACCCAGCAGAAGAAAGCAGAGTCAGGGCCAGGGGGTTGGAGGCGGCCCTTTTCCCTCTTTGTCATGCTCGCAGCAGATTGCCACAGGCTTCCTCTTCTTCCCCATGGTTGTTGGCTGGCTGGCTGGCTGGCTGGCTGGAGCTGTGTCTGGCAGCAGGTCTCCCTATGAATGATGACCTGCTTGCGAGCTGCTTTCCCTTATATCTTGCGGGCTGACGCAGATGAATCCTCCCCGGCGGATGCCGCAAGGAACGCTCTGCATCCGCTAGGCATCCACTTAAAAGCTTCCGCTAGGCTTCGCTCTGCATCCACTGTATCCGTCGGCATCCGCTGTGTAGCCGCTCTTTCTGTTGCGTGTCGCGCTTCGCTGCTGCTCCCCCGGAAAGCTCCCGCAATAGTGCCATCCGCCCCATCCACTTTCATTCCACTAGGCTTCCATGGAAGCATCCGCTTTCCATCCTGGCTACGTCCTCCCCCCATCCATTCCTTTCCGTTGTTGTCCGCCTCTGCTTATGCAAATTTGGGGCACTTTGAGAGCGGATAACAATGGATGGAACATTTTCTTGTACCGCCTGTGCCTTTTTACCAAACGTTTTGCATCTGTCGGGCCAATGTGACAGGCCCCTTTAGATATTCATGTCAGCCTTTGGGGACATGAGTGCTCAATAAATTGGGGAGCCACCTTCACTTTGGAGACTGGAGACTTACTCTCTTCCATTGAATTGGTCAGTTAAAGAGCCAGTGTGGACTTGATCAATGGACCATGTTACACGAAAAATTGATGTCTCTCCAACAGTTAGTCAGTGATCAAGGCTTTCTGGCTGGTCCTATTGGTTCCTTACTAACAACCCATGGGAATACTCCCGTTTTTGTCATTAAAAAAAAAAAATTATCCGTTAGAGTTTTTTATATGATTTAAGAGCCAAAAATTTGTGTATTCATTTCTATTGGTCCTTTACAATGTGGAACACCTTAATCCTAATTTATTCCTCAAGATCATGAAGTTAATGGTAATTGATTTAAAGGGCTGCTTTTTCTCATTCCTTTATATTCTCTGCATCAAGAACATTTTGCATTTTACACTACCTGCCAGTGAATCATTCAGAACGTAATAAACATTATTCACTGGACAGTTTCACCACAGGGAATTGAATAGTCCCACATTATGTCAGCTTTTGTCGCTGCAGCATTAGGCTCCTTATTTGCAAACGTCATCCATTGGTTTTGGGTTTATTCATCATATGGGATGATATGTTAATGGGAGCCCCCAAAGATAACAACCAAATTGGCTTTCTAGATTAAAAGATTATTTTAAAATCTATGGCCTAACAGATTTGCTCCAAGAAATGCAGTTACATTCTCCTTTATCTTATGTTATTAGTTGCACATAAATGTTAAGGCTAGGTCCCACTGGCCTGATGGATGCAAAAATGTATGCATAAAGGGACACAGGCGACAATAGCCAAAATTTTGGAGGTGCGCTCCATACCATTTTCATCCGCCTTCCCAAAATTGGAGAAAAATTTGCATAAAACAGAACGAAAAAAGAATGACGTGGTAGTAGTGTAGCAGGGATGTGAAACGGATGTTCATCGGAAGCCTAGCAGATGAAAGCAATGGAAGGCAGATGACACCTCGAAGGGCGTTCCAGGGAGAATTTCGAAGCGGACACATAGCGGAAGGGGCAGGATGCATGCGGATGAAGTGGATGCATTCACGTACACCTATAGGAAACAAAGGGATGCCTGCGGATGTATATCGATGCAAAAGTGTTTCACTGTGCATGTGGGGGTATGAATTGCGTTCCGCTTACAGATATAAAGGATTGCAGCACAACATGCCAGTCAGCATGCAGGGGAAAGACGTGCTGCCAATACATCTGCAGGGAACTCATTTGGTTCGTCAGTTCAGGCAAGAAGGGAAGTCCGTGCCTACTCGGTTTCAAGCCCTTGGCAAGGTGAAGAAGGGCAGAACCAGCATCCCACCCCCGGCACTGACTTCTGAAGCTTGTTGCTGATGCCTGCTTGCTTGTGGTGGGAAACCAGCCCCAAAGGCCTCAAAGCTCTGCCTGCTGAAGACGCCTGCTGCTCAAGCCAAGCCCCTGAAGGCCCTGCTGCTCAAGCCCCTTGAAGCACCTGCCAGAGGGGAGAAGAAAGGCATGGGAACCAGAAGCGGAGAGAGGAAACCAGTCCACCATTTCCGAGGGAGCATGAGGATGAGGTGCTCGAATGGCTGGAGCTGAGAACGAGTACCTCTGGCGGAGGGACACAGGCCCTATCGAGGAACACCAAGCGAAGCAAGACGGCTTGGAAGAAGGTGGCAGAGCCTGGGCTACACTTCTGATGTCCTGCTTGGGTGTGGAAGCACATAGCACACCTTTGTACGGAAAGCGACCACCTGAAGAAGTCTGGCCAGGCCGCGGGTCAAGCTTCACTTGACCGGGAGACCTTACATGATGGCCAAGTGCAGCTTTTTGAGGGTGAGGTGTTTGCCACCGAGGAAGCAGCCCTCTGTCAACCCTCTCTCTTCAGGCAGCCCACAGAGAGCCAGTCCTCTTCTGCGCCAAGAGTCAGCTTCCTGATGTCCAGGCAGGTGTCTTCAGAGGGCTCCACAACAAAGATCCCCGACAGCTGCATTTCCCATGCGGGCAGACTTGGAAGGATCCCATGGAGGATGATGCCCTGCTGTCACAAATGGAGAAGAAGCAGCAGGCCACCAGAGGCCAACCCATCCCCACCCCCAGCTCCAGAGGATGCAGGCAGAAAGGCAGACTGGAGGGCAGGACCACAGTGTGCTGTTGCAGAATTCGGGACACAATAAGACCAGTACAGAACTTCTCTCTCAGCTGGACAATTTGGACAGAGGCATCCTCGGGTTGGCGAAAACCTTCATCAAGTATGTCAGCAGGACCTGAAGCGGACCTGGCCGAGGCTGAGTACCAGGTGATGAAGCAGAAGATCGCCAGCACTTCTGACAACCGCCTCAAGGCCCAGCTGAAGCTTGCTCCTACCCAGTCCAGTCTGCTCCTCCACCCCAGGCCGATGTCAACAAGGCCTTCCACGGCTTTCAACAGCCCCTTCACTTACCAAGGCTATGACTATCAGGACTTCCCACAGCACAAAGCAGAACTTCCCAGTCCAGGCCCAGGTTCATTGGACACCCACAATGCCACTCCTCACCAGGCTGCAGCCAACAACCCCCACTACACTCCTCCCAACCTTCCTCCACCCCCCTCTTGTCAACCTCATGGACTGAGTCAGCTCTCGGATAGCTTCCTTGACACACCACCACCTGTTGTTACCCTTAGGCGGCCAAGCACCCCAATGGCACCTTCAGACCAGCACTCAAGCCACATCCACATCCACCAGTTCTCTGCCCGCCTTCACAGCTGATGAGACCATGGACATTGACTCACGAGTGATTCAGAATAGTCTCAGAGACTGAGTTGTTTAACTTGTTTAATAAAGTTTATCTTTGGCTTTAAGACACTTAATACAGTTTACTTGGTTCATTTTGCTTATTTAATAAATCATTAAAGTTTACCTAAGAAGTTAATAAAGTTTATCTTTGCTAAGACACTTAGTTTTCTTGGGTTCATTTTTTTTACTTCAATAAAAAGTGTTTGATGAAAACTTTGAAAAAAGGTAAGCCTTTGCATGCTTGTGGGAATAAGAAAGGATGGTTGTGGGATAGATAATACCTCCGGTTATTGGCAACCATAGTGGACTGGATGGTCCACCATCCAGCGATCAGATGATTTTCTCCCCCTTTTATAGAAAATATTGGTTGTTCCACTAGGTGTCCTTCTACATACTCTTCGACATACTGCAGACATCCTAAATATTACAAGATACATCCAGATTTACAAAACCTTTTGTTCCATTTTTTAATACTTTATATACGAGATGCATATGCTTACATCCTTTCTATTTTCCGTTGCTTGCTAACGCTGTTAGACGTTCCATTGTACCTTTTTGTTTACCTCCTCTTTCTGTTTTTCAGCTTGCAGCGGATTGGTGAGGCTTCGAGGGACGGCCAGAGGATGCAGAGAGGATAAACAGCGGGACGTTTTAACGGATGATAACGGAATAGAATGTGTGCTGTTAAGCCTGGGTTCCCCAACAGGTTAGGGAAGACAAGCAAAACAGAATGTAGCAGCGGTAAGTATATAGGCATACAGATTATATGAGTGAGCTAATTTGTATGTTGATACATACAGTAAAAACACCAGATAAGCTTGTTGTTATTCAACAAATATAGTTTATTACATATATATAGCATAGTCAAATAAACAGTCAGTAGTTCTTGTGTCATATTAGCTCAGTCCATTCTAGGGGATATTCAGTAGCAAAAGTCCGTGCAGAATATTCCGAGGTCAGTTTCACTTACAAATTCAGTCCTTTGTTTTCTCTCCCGTTAGCGAGCGCATGCAGTCTTCCAAACAGTAATTTAGGAAATCTTCAATGCCAGAGAGCCAGATAGCCATTAGAGAAGCGAGATTCTCAAAGAGCACGCTGCTGGCTTGCCTTCTGCTTAAGTAGTCTTTCATAAACCACACCCCCATGATTCTTTCCCATAGTAAAGATACAGTCACTTTAACATTACATAACCCAGGATTACTTATTTGACCTAAACTAGTTAGCGGCAAACCACTGTTATCCCTAACATTCTCCCCTTTTAGGTTTAAATAATAAATCCTTTACATTTTCAATTCGTATTTTGGTACAGCTCTCAGTTAAAATTTGGCTACTCCTTGTTGCTTTGTGAATTGGGTCTGCGATGTTCTCTTCAGACCACACAGTAATCCATTTTATTATTCGATTTTTTGACTGATCTCGTTACATTTAAATACCTAAGATCTGTTGTGTTTTGGATCTTGTTTTCACAAGCCATACTAGTTGCTAATTTAATAGCTGCCTGATTATCCTCATATATTGTAATTGCGTCTTTAACAGCTATTCCATATCTTACCAATATTGCTCTGTTACATTATTAAATCGGTACATATAACGCAGACATGAAAAAAATTCTGCTCTCCATTGCTGGATTAAAGCTAATATGGCTGTTGGTCTTGATTGACTCCACCCTTTAGTGTCTTGCCAAATAATATAGCCATTCCGGAATTGATTTTCTAGTGTTTATATCAGTGCAAAACTTGCATCTGCATATGCACTAAGAATCCAAATCACCCTTTGGTTCTATATACAATGCCATGGTTCATTGTACCCTTAAGATATCTTACCAATCCTTTTTAATGCTTGCCATTGACATTGAATTTGGATCTGCATTAAAACGTGCCAGCTGATTTACACTATAAGCTATGGTCTGGCCTCGACCAATTGCTTATATATGATAAAGCTACCAATTAAAGATTGATATATGGCCTTATCAAATTTGGGAACTTTGATCATTAGATTTGGCAAATTTCCTGACTCATGGAGTCTTTACCGGTTTACAAAGTTCCATCTTATACGTTTTTAATTAAGTTGGCGAATCTTATCTTGTCCTGAGATATCTTTTTAAAACCTTTTGTTGTTTTGGTATAGTCCAATCCTAAATATTTTTTTTAATTTCGCCACCAAATGTTTTACCTTTACCTTCTTGGCTAATTAATGATATGGATCTCATCAGCGTTCATTATTAGTTTTGTATTAAAGCAATATCATCTGGTAAATTAATAACAATAATGACACATTTCATTTTTTCTCTTTTTAAAACACACATGGATTCTGTTAAACCAGATTTTTTTAAACCCTATATTTTTAACTCTTTCACAATATATTTGTCCATTCAAAACCCTGATTGTTTCAGTTCCTAAAGACTTCTTTTTGAGCTTCAACAATCATTAATATTTTACATTAGTTTCTTTTACACACAATTGGTTTTTCTTAAAATATATAGTGTGCCTGCAATGGTGCATGTAGCATAAAGCAGTTTCTACATCATAAATGGTTTATTATATAGTTCTTCTTTAGCTGCCCACACTAATGCTGCTCTTTAAAGATGTTGCTTTAAGGGCTTGGTGCAAAACTTCACTAATCAAGATGCAGTTTGAATTAAACCCTTTGAGCTACTAACCAGCTTTTATGGGTAACAGTCCCATTCATGTCCAGTTTTTATTTTAAATTATCCATTTGCACCCAATGGTTTTGTCCTGGGAGGTAATTTGGCATCCTCATAGAACTTTTATTTCTTTTAATGAATCAGTTCTTTTTTTGCCATTTCCTTTTTGCCAATTCTGCTGATCCTTTGCAGGATTACATTTTGCAGTTCATCTACATTAGTTAGAACTTATTTAACTGTGGCCAAAAACTGTAACTTGCTTGAATATCTGTCAGGTGTGGTCTGTTATACGTGTAGTCCGTCAGGTATTATTGACTGGGTGGACTTTCATCTATTAATGGTCTTCATTTGTAACCCTCCTCCTGATCAAGTTATTTGTTTTGTTCCGGTCCTATTAGCTCTTCTTGACTTCTTGTCTTTAATTGGATTTTTTCTCATAACAAAATTTGATTCTTTGTGCCTTTGTGGGGTTCATTTATTACTTTCATAAATTTACATTCTTGTTCCAATCTAGTCCAATCCTACATGTTCTAGGAATTTGGCACTAGCCACTGCGTGTAAACTCTAGATGTACCCTGGTTTCCAGAATCTATTTAAGATCTATGATTAGAATGTATATCCTACAAAATTAATCTTTTTAGGCTCTATGCTGTCCTTTGTGTTCTAAGTTGTGTAGGGATATTCACCCATGCTGGTGCTCCAAATGTGTGCATGTACTTAAATCAGGTTCTGTACCATGCCACAGTTGTGAATGGTAATTCACCTGTTGTATGCATGTAACAACATTATTTAATATTTGATTACCACACATTTAATTTTGCTTCTCCCATAAATTGTCAGGTAATCCTGAATTAGAACATCATAGTTTCGTGCCATTTTGATTGTAATGTTTGGCCTCTTCTCTCTTAAAGGCATTATTGTTTGGCCTATATGGTGCAGACATTTTATGTTGAATACCTTAACATTCTTTAGCTGTTCTGGAATTTATTATTTTGGTAAATTCTGCTACCATTATCTGTTATAAGAGTTACTAATTTCTTTTTAGTTTTTCTTTTCTTGCGGAATTTCATCCAATTAAAGAGATTTTGATATGTTTCAGTTTGGCTCTTATTAAATAGCAAAACCCATATCTAGAATGTGGTCCTTATACTTGTATATAACGGAGCTCTCCTACCACTTGGTTTTTTTCGGACCATTAAATCAGCAAATACTACTTCTAAAGGCTCATTTTAGTAGTAAAATCCATTCAAACTCTATTAGCCGGTTGTAACCCTGCTCTTACTTTGATTATACAGGCATTACATTTGCAAATACTTATTACAAGATTTCAAAACTTATTCCCTTAGATAATTCAACATTTCTTAAGCATTAAAAATTTTAAATGCCCTACCTTCGATGCTAACAAGTGAATACCAATTCGTTCAGCAGGTTTTCTTAATTTTCATAAATTGTGTTAGCCCCTTTTAAACCATTCATCATTTAACACATATAATTCACCTACTTAAGATGCAGTAATTCTCTTATCTTCTTTTTCAATTATGCAGTTATCTCCCTAAATGTAACTACATATCCTAGTTTAAACAACATCCTAATGAAATTTAAATTAAATTAAAGTTGTGGTTACAGTATAACATTTTTAACATTCTGCTTTTTATAAAAGAACAATATGCTATACCTTGAACTTTTAGCTTTCAGTTTCCAGTCATTGGCAACAGATATTCTGCTGTTGTATGCTGGGACAATATTATAAAATTTTTTCTTTATCATTTGTTATACAATTGGGATCCTCACATGTTCAACCACCCATATAATTATTTTTACAGGCTCCGTTAGTATACATGGCTAACTCTCTAAAATGTTTCGTTTTTTTTTTGATGACTTTTAGTATTACTGGCCAGCGTTCTGCGTTTTTTCCTTTTACAAAATCTTGCAAATGTCCTCTTCCTCCACAATTAAAACACTTTTTAATTGCGTATGCAGTAGGAGATTCATTATCTGCTTTTTGAGGTTGCTCCCTCCTTAATTCATCTTCAAGCTGTCTTCTGCCTCTTCAATCAATCTGCCAGTTATATCAGTTAAAGTTAACTTTCCTTTGGCAAAAATTTCAAGTGAAGTTACGTAGTTACATAACTTTCATCAAGGAAGATAGTATTATGTAGATTGTGTAGTTCAGAGAATATAAGCTCTTTCTCGTGTAATTCCTGAAAAAATGCTTTTCATAGTTTTTAAATGACTCAGATATCACCGTTTGTTTGGAGATGTGTCCTGAAAAGCTTCCGTGTTAGATTTATATGAGCACTGATATTGTCTCGAACATAAATCTTCTTAGTTCATGCCAACACCCGAGAGCCGTGTTCTCTCCGTGGATTAAACAAGCTGTTGATCAGTTAGTGTTAACCCAATTATGCAAATGGCTTGTTGATTTTTATGCATAAATTCTTCTATCTTTAGTCTGTCTTCCTCATCCTCTGGATCCCATTCTTCTACGTCATGGTGGATTTTCAATTATGTTCCACAGACCTTCTCTTTCGTAGAAGTAGACTACATTTGTAGACCATGATACATAGTTTGTTCCATCCAGCTTGGATATTAGAAAGACAAAACTTTGAAGATTGACTTGTGCCATGTTTTCATATATGTATATAAACTATAATTAATAAAACACAGCTGTGTGCTTACTGTAATGTATAAACAACACAAACTCTCACTCTCTTACATAAATCTGTTTTATCCTAGTTTAAACTGACTTTGCAGCCTCTGGCCCATAACCAGTGTTAAGCCTGGGTTTCCCCAAACCAGGGTTAGGGAGACAAGCAAAACAGAATGTGCAGCGTAAGTCATATAGGCATACAGATATATGAGTGAGCTAAGTTTGTATGTTGATACCATACAGTAAAACACCAGATAAGCTTGTGTTATCACAAATATAGTTTATTACATAATTATTAGCATAGTCAAATAACAGTCAGTAGTCTTTTGTCATATAGTCAGTCCATTCAGGGATAATTCAGTTAGCCAAAAGTCCGTGCAGAATATCCGAGGTCAGTTTCACTTACAAATCAGTCCTTTGTTTTCTCCCCGTGCGAGCGATGGCAGTCTTCCAAACAGTATTAGGAATCTTCAATGCCAGAGAGCCAGATAGCCATAGAGAGCGAGATCTCAAGAGCACGCTGCTGGCTTGCTTCTGTTAAGTAGTCTCATAACCACACCCCCCATGATTCTTTCCCATAGTTAAAGATACAGTCACTTTAACATACATAACCAGGATTACTTATTTGACCTAAACTAGTTAGGGCAAACACTGTTATCCCTAACAGTTGCCCATATATGTCATGGATGTATATCGTACGTGGTGGAAAGTTCATCCGTTCAAAAGTTTTGTGCAGCTCAAAACTTTTTGTGAGGATGAAATCACAGTGGACGGATGTTCGACGGATAGAGTGTATGAAACACGTATACAGTGAGTACACAACGGATGCATAGCATTTTCCAATGGATGGCAAGCTTTTTTAACGTTTTACATCCTCTTTGCATCCGTAAGTGCAGTGGGACCGGCCTGTACAGTCTTATTTCTACTCCAGCTTCCTCATTTGAAGTTGCCTAAAGTCATTTCCTTGGTTCATTTGCACAATTGCTAGGCACTCTTAATTGGCTTCATCCATTATTTTTCTTTACCTCGACATTTACTTTGTCCATTATTGATTTATTAACTAAAGGAAAACAGCCTGAAGATCTATTTGCAGTTCCACCTGTTGCTCTTGGTGTGTAGAACAGATTAATGTATTCTAGTACTCAGTTTTAGATCGCATTCCACACACAGAGATTGTCAATAAACTTTTTTGATATTTCCAACTAATAAATTTTCTACAGGAATATTAGCTGTATTTAGAAAAAAAAAGAAAGTATATTGCATTGAATAACTTTATTTACCTCATACCTATCCCAAAATGTCTTACCATTTATTCAAGCTATTGCTGAAATAATAACTTTGGGATGAACTCGAGCTTGTTGGAGAAATGGGACTGATCTAATGAAACATTATTCTTCCTATTCCGAAATCTGACTTTCAATTTGTACTGGTTGTACTGTACAATTTGTACTGTACAATTTGGCTGGTCACCACACCACCACCAGCAGCGCAGAAACAACAGCAGCAGCACCAGCACACCAAGCAGCAACCAGCAAGCACCAGCAGCACCAGCAGACCAGCAGCACCAGCAGCACAGCAGGACAGCAGCAACACCAGCAGAGTAAGCACCAGCAGAAGCACCAGCACCAGGAGCAGCACCAGCAGAAGCCCCAGCACCAGCAGAGTCAGTACCAGCAGCAGAAGCCTCAGCAGAAGCAGAGTCAGTGCAGGGGTGGATGGTGGCCCTGTCCTTCTTGCCAGGGCTTGGCAGAGTAGGCACAGGCTTCTCCTTCCCCACGGTGTTGGCTGGAAATGTGTCTGGCAGCAGGTCTTCCACTGAATGGTGACCTGCTTGCGAGCTGCATCCTTTTATATCCATGGGGTGAACAGTGCATCTTCCCCGCATGTGCAGTGAACACTTTGCATCTGCTAGGCATCCGCTAGGTATCCACTAGGCATCCGCTAGGCGTCCATGATTCATCAGCGTCATCCGCTAGGCATCCGCTCTGCATCCGCTCCTTTCCACTGCACGTCCACTTTGCTGTTGCTCCCCGGGAGCCCTGCGGATGTGCCATCTGCTTCCATCTGTTTCCATCCACTAGGCTCCATGGAGCATCCACTTTACATCCTTGCTACGTCCTCTCCCTGTCCGTTCCTTTCCGTTGTTGTCCGCCTCTGTTTATGCAAATTTTGGGGCACTTTTGAGAGTGGATAACAACGGATGGAACATTTTTCTCGTCCGCTGTGTCCTTTTTTACATACTTTTTGCATCCGTCGGCCGATGTGACAGGGCCTTAAGAAAAGCCCTGTAAAAAGGGAGGGGTCCTCCCTTGAAACAATCAGAGGTCCTCCCGGACTCTAGAAGAAGTCTGCAAACGCTGGCGGGAAAGCTGGTGGAAGGGGCGCCCTTCTCACTTCAGGGAACAGTGCAGTCCTCCTAGAGCCCTTTTTTGGGCCTGCAAACTAACGGTAGGTGTTCTCCTCATAAAGGAGGGGCCTTACTCTGATGGGAACCAGAATCCTCCAGGATCCTTTTTTGGGGGGTCTGAAAACTGCTGGCAGAGTGGGAGTGAATCCTTACAGTTGGAATAAGGAAACTGGGATGCTCTAGCTCGAGGGCTCAGGACAGGCTCCCCCAAGAAAAGTTGCTTGATGCGAACGAGGCTACCTGTCCAGCTGGGTATGACAAAAGGAGAAGCCAAAAGAATGATGGCTAAAAGTGGGCTTTGCTTAGAAACAAGTATGGGAAACATATCTGGCCAGAAGGCGGTACATTTGAACATTCAACCCTGAAAGTGCTCAGACACAGACTAAAACCTGCCCAGTTCCCCTACTGGTACTGCTGGATGAACTTTCCAGGTCCAAGGACCCAGACCTGACCAAAGCAGAGGAAACCCCCCCAAACCCCATCAGACCTAGACAGCTCAGAACCAAAATTCATGGCCGCTTTTCTGAGCAGGCCTGCAGCCGGGTGACAGAGAGGCTCACTTGTTTAAGTTTTATCACACACACCCTTTTTCCCATCTGATTTAGTTCTCTGGAAGAAGAACATGCCCTCCTTCCGATCAGCCTCATGCTGTTATCACGGCCATAAAATCCACTGTGGAAAGCCACAACCTGTCTTGGGGAGACATGAGTCAATTACTACACATTTTTCTTACCAAAGTTGAGCGATTGAAACTGTTTGAATGCTAACCCCTGGGGTGTATACACTAGGGTGAAGGGCCATTTATCAGAATCTGGGTCCCAGAAGCAAACATCCACCTGAGCTTAAATTGTGAAAAAGACCAGAGAATAATCAGAGGGTATTTTCATACAATTGTCTCCAGCTGGTCAACTTTAGAGATCTCGGAGCTGCACAGGATCGCAAACTTTCCCGGGCCCCCTTCCCCTGGGAATTTCCCCTATGTGCAGAAAACACGGACCACCTGGGGGACAGGAAGATTTTGAAATGTCCTGACTGGGGGAAGACCATGAGTTCCAAGCCCCATTCCAAAGGCTGGCTATTCTCCTAAGGAACAGTGGCCCCTCTAACCATGACCACAGGGGGAAAGGCATATGGGCATCTCCTTGATACCAGAGCTACTTCCTCACTGATCACTTAGGCACCCTTTAAAGCAGTGGTTCCCAAGCTTTTTCAGTCCACTGCCCCCTTGGTGCTACAAATTCATCCTTGGTGCCCCCCACCCAGGGGTAGGATTTAAATTTATGTGGGCGTAGCCTAATTTGAGGCTGTGGCTTGCTGGTCACATGATTGGGTGGGAATGTCTTGCTGGTCATGGGACTGAGTGCATGTGGCTTGCTGGTCACATGACGGGGTAGGTGTGGTTTGGTAGTCATGTGACTGAGTGGGACTGGCCAGGCAACTTGCAAACCAAATACAAGTGGTCCTCACTTAATGACCAGTTGCTTAAGGGCCTATCAAATAGGCCGACGGATTGAAAAAGTATGTAAAAAGGACACAGCGGATGAGAAAATTTTCCATCCATTGTTATCAGCTCTCAAAAGTGGTCCAAATTTGCATAAACAGAGTGGACAACAATGGAAAGGAACGGACGGGGGCAGGACGTAGCCAGGATGTAAAGCGGATGCTCCATGGAAGCCTAGCGGATGGAAGCGGATGGAAGCGGACAGTACATCCGCAGGGCTTCCAGGGGAGCACAGCAAAGCGGACACGCAGGGGAAGGAACAGATGCAGAGCAGGTGCCTAGCGGATGACGCGGATGCAGAGCGGATGCAGAGCGGATGCAAAGCGTTCACTGTGCATGCGGGGAGGATGCATTGCGTCAGCACCGCAGATATAAAAGGATGCAGCTC
>BHFT01004578.1:0-46553 GCA_004320025.1 Laticauda laticaudata
CTAACCTGATATCCTACAGATCCAATGCTCGGTGGGGGGCCAATAATTCCCCCCTCCAATTTGCAGGCATCCCGCTCCATGGAGCTAGCTGCTCACGTAGGTCCCAATGAGTCCTGAACCCTTGCGGCAACGGGGCGGCACCTCAAACACCCACTTTCAGCCTGCCTTTGTCTATAGCACACCTCCAAGCCAGCTTCCCTTGCCTATCTTGTCGCAACCTTAAGTCACCCACCCCCGAGGGGGAGATTACGGCAGTACGCCCATCGTTTATGGAACCCCTGATTGTTGTAGATGTACTTATAAACGAAGTTGGGTCCTCCTTAGATACGCTGCAGCTTGGCGACACCCACTACTTGAGCTAGGTACATGATTTGATAGTACTGCTAGCCTCAATTTTTACCATGTTTGCCTGTTATTGACAGAAGCCATTACCATTTTATGCAGTGTCCAGAGACTACCCTATAAGATTTTAAGCCGTAGTCTTCATGGTCACCACTCCAGGAATCACAAACGGCTCTTATAGGAGATTGCACTCTACTACCATTGTTTTGTCCACTGATCGAGGTTGTGTCACAGTCCATCATAATTTTATGCTGCGTGTCACCTTCGCAGATTACATCTATACGTCTGTTACCTGAAACCAATTTGTCTCTATTTCATTAAAGACGAGTAGGCTGTGATATGTTTCCTAAGAATGGAGGATGAAGTGAGCTCATTGTTCTGAATAAATGAATTCATAGCACTATTAAGAGTATACTGCAGCAATAAAAGACATTGATTCTCTTAATTTTATTCAACTAGGTCGTGGCTTCCCGCTTTTAAGAAGATGGGGTATGACCGTGTGAGTATGTTTCACAAGAAATTAAACTCGCTAAGAAGGTTTTCAGCCACAATATATATAAGAAAAGCTTTAATAATAAGAAAAAATAAAATAAAACACAGAGATCAATATTAGAGAAAAGAGAGATATAAAAGACAAAAAATAACATAATAACAATAACAAGATAATAAATATAAAACAAAAATAGTATATAAAATAAGATAAAAATAACAAACAAGAAAAAATAAAAAGCAAAACAATAATGAACTGTTATATAAACAAATAACATATGAGACACAAGAAATAGAGAAATATATAAAGACATAATATAACAATTACAAGAAACACCTAAATTATACGAAGAGATATATAAGAAATGACACAATATAAGGTATATAAATAATAATAAAGATAAAGAAAATAATATATAAAAACAAAAAATAATAAAAGATGAAGAAGTAAGAAAATATAAGTAGAGAAAAGAAAATACAACAAGAAATAAAGTAAAGAGAATAAAACTCATCTTTGTCTGGTGGCCATTACATTTCATGTATCAACTTTTTAAATTTCGGGCAAGCGTGACCAGATTTGTATTTCTGCGTGGAAGGGCTTTTCTTTTGGCGGATTGAAAGTCTATCTTCTTATTGTATGAAGCTGTAATTTTGCTTTTCCCTTTGGTTTAGCTATCGGGAATGTAGTACACTTCAGGTAGTACGATATAGCTTTGACTGACTCTTTTGACTTCAAGTAAAAATGTATGTGTGTAAATGATCTTCCTGGTATATCTATTTTATTGCACCCAGTGACATACCTTCAGAGATTTACAGATCAATAGATGTACGACGACTCAACTGTCTCTATAAGATCATAGTTGACCACCTTTTTTGATTTATATTGATTTCCTGTTTATATCTTTTTTGTGTGATATATGAGACAATATATACGATGCTTATATATATTATGTATTTCCATTAAATTTTAATTTCAACAACTGTGTTCATGAAGATGACATCGATGACATATTTAAACTTCGTGTGTGGTAATGAGGTTTTCCGGTAAGTCCATATTTGTTACACATGAGTAGTTACCATTTGAGGGGGTTTGTCGAGGTGTAGCAGATTCGTGTAGGGTTCAGGTTAATGTTTAGAGTGGTAAGATTGAAAGTCACCAAGAAATGTTATAAAAGCTTTTTGGGCAGTTTTGCCCCATGTTATCATGAATCTTAATTTGCGTATTCACAGTTTCAAGTGTCATAATCACAGGGCTCTCTGTAAACATAAGTAAGAATCGAAAATGGTGATAGTTTAAGGACAATTCACAGGCGTCATGTCGCTGTGAAGAGAGCGAGCTCCTGGTAATTTAAGTTTGTAGTATTGTAGGGAAACTTTTTTATAGAGAGATTAGCAACACCACCCTCTCTCTATGGATTTAATGAATCCTGACGTAATACATTATAGTCTCTTACGTCTGGTACATGGAGTTCAGGAGGGATCATGACCATGTTTTACAGACAAATATAATGAGTCAAATTTAGTCTGTATTTAGTTAAGCGAGGAAAAAATTCAAGTATTTATATTACAAGGCTTGTTTGCATTTGAGTAACTTGCATTTAGGCCAGTGAGTTGGAATCTGAGGTAGTAGGCGTGTGCCTTTACACACTGCAGTTTTGCGTGAATGGTGATTTGCAAATGAACGAAGGTTGTGGATGCTGATCTGGTGGATGTGTTTGACTCTATTTTTGAATACAGATGCAGCATGCCTGTTAGTCACAGATAAGTCCTTTCTCGCATTGTCTAGAAATTGTTTTAAGAGTTCTGTTGCGACGTTCACGGTGGCATGGATTCTTTGGCCAGTATGGATAAGTCTAGCATGGCGAAGTTGTTTTGGCTTGTACGTTTTGGCAATTGGCCATTTATTGTACGAGAATAACTATCCATTTCGCCTGGACTATATTTTGGCAAACACTCTACAACAATCTTGGCGTCCACAACCATCACTGTATTTGAATCTCAGAGCCTATCTTGAGTTATTGCAATGATATATTCACGAAGATGTTTTGTTGTATTGGGAGTTGGGACTTATGATATTGCGAAACTATTCGGTATTATCATCAGATCTGATCATGTTCCATGATGTCTCTGATGAGTAAAGGGATTTCATTTGTAGTATTATTTGATGGGATTGTGATTATTTTTGGCTATGGTTTGGTGGTTATTTTTGGTTGTAGTTGTGATTGTAGTTGAGGTAGTAGTTGTGGTAGTGGTTGTTGAGTTGTTGGGTTGTTTAATTATTAATGCAATTCTATGGCCACTGATCAATCCAAGAAACTCTGGGCAGCAAATAAACAAAGGAACAAAACAAAGCAAAGCAAAACAACAACTACAACTGTACTGGGGCTCAATAAAAACACAAAACCATTTGTCACATATACCCATGCATGTGCTCTTAAGCTAATATCCCAGCCCCAGTACCTGGGAGAATCCTTCTGCAATATAAGTACTTGAAAAGGGTAGCATGGCCAGACTACGCTGTACAGTAATTTGTAAAGACCAGATATATTTATTAGTTTGAAAGTTTCAGTTCCAAGTTTCAAATTCTGTGTAGCTTCTTAAAATATTGTGTTTCCAGAAAAACAAAAACCATTGTCGCATATCTCCTTTTGTGAAAAATGCATACACTTGTTGTTCCTATTATGCATTATTTTACAAGCAGAATGATATAATGCATTCTTATATCTTACTTTCCACTGTTAGGTTTTTGCATGTAAAATTCTTCAGCCTTGGTATCAAAGAACAACTGCATTTCAGTTCACTTATTAATTAAAAAACTGTATACTTTATAACCCTATTCAAAGCAAATGAAATTGTCTCCCACAAACAGAATATATGTTGTTATTTCTCATGGCAAGTTTACATAACTGCAATAGTTCTGACATGCTCATTTCACTTCTGTAGACAAGTAAAATTGGAAGAAAGCACAGTTTGTAATGTATGCAAAACACATTTCTCTCTAATTAAATAATGGCTAATAAAATGTCAAGCATAATGTATGGTGCTTTTTAAACCATTACACTTGTGGTATTATTTGAGTCACAGATGCGCTATGGTACCATTGTGGATATTTCTGCAAGCAGTAACATTACTTTTACCAATAGTTCTTATCACGCCATGAATAATTTGTGATCTTGTCAATATTGGAAAAACTATGATGAATAGTCATGTTCACATGCAGAAATGTTCAAGAAATACTTTTTTATAGGTGACTTCCATTGGTTCAGCCTTAAATGGTATTGAGCAGGCTCAGTCTTAGTATATTATGGCAATGGACATCTTGCTTCTTGCAGGGATAGGGCATGGGGGCTGGAAGAGTTTTTAATTCCAGCTCAGTTTGGTGATCAAGATGTTGGAAACTTGTGAAGAAATTTGATAACAGTTTAGGAAACCAACAGCCTTAATGTAGGAATCTTATCAGAATTTTCTAAGATTTTTTTTCTTAATTTACTCCTACAGAGATAGTTAACAATCTAAACTTAGAAATGATTAAAACCAGTAAAATTATAATCTGATGTTATTGAAGAGGAAGATAATAAAATAACAGAATTGGAAGGAACCTCGGAAATTTTTCTAGTCCAATTCCCTGCTCAAGCAGGAAAGCCATTATATTTCAAATAAATTGTTGTACAATCTCTTATTAAGAACTTCCAGTGTTGGAGCACCCACAATTTATAGATGCAAGTCATTCCAATGATTAATTGTTCTCACTGTCAGGAAATTTCTCCTTAGTTCTAGAGTAGTTTTTTGCTTGATTAATTTCCATCCATTGCTTCTTGTCCTGCCTTCAAGTGCTTTGGAGAATAGGCTGACCCCTTCTTCTTTGTGGTAGCCTCTTAGATATTGAAACACTGCTATGAAGTCATCCCAGTCATTCTTTTATTAAACTAGACATATCCAATTCCAGCAACTGTTCTTTATATGTTTTAGTTTACAATACCCCTAGTCATCTTTATTGCTCTTCTCTGCACACTTTCTAGAATTTTGGTGTCTTTTTACATCATAGCAACCAAAGCTGGATGCAGTATTATAAGTGTGCACTGATTCTATCTGTCTTTTAATGCAGTGTAGGTCTTCGTTGGCTTTTTTTGGCAGTTACAACACATTGCTGGCTCATATTTAAATATGTTACTTTCTTTCCTGAAAATGGAAAAAGCACAGATAAATGCAACCTAAAAAAGAGAATTCCATAACTTAGAAGTGACCCAGAATTTTATGTCCCATGGAAGTATAAATTTCTCCTGCAGTGAATATATTAAAATTAAGATCAGATGGTCTGGTGTTATCTAGCATTTTGACAGTTATGAATCACCTTTTAAATCCTGCTTGGAAAACCATTACTTCCTTTCTGATGACAGGACTTTTCAAAAAGGCATATTTGAAAGATCACCATACTCAATCATAATTACCTTCCCTATTAGATCCAGCAGAAAGGGCAAGTTGCAGGCCCAATTCACACAAGTATGTCATAAGATGACATTTTTTTTTTCTGCTTCAGTACTTGATTTTTGGAACAACATGCCCCTTCCAACCATGGTTAAACTGGCCCTGTTCTTGTTGACTTTGCCACGTGACCTGGATAACCTGCTTATTATAAGTATCTTTGCACTTTTAGGAAAATGAATGGGTTTCTCCTGCATGGTTTTTTAATTATTATAATTGCCCTCAGAAGTTTAAGGTGTACCATCACGGGAGGCTTTAAGAAGAGATTGGACAACCACTTCTGTGGAATAGAATAGGGTCTTCTACTTCAGCAAGGAGTTGGATTAGAAGACCGATTAAGTCTCTTCCAACCCTGTCATTCTGGAATTTTGCACTTTGATATGACACAAGGGCTAATCAATAAATAAAGTTATAATAGAATTTTTTCCCAATACTTTTGTATATGGTTTTTTTGATATTTAACTTAAAAAAAAAAAAAGACAAGCCTACATTTTCAGAACATTATGGTGCCTTGTTGGACCCTGAAATATGGGAAGATGTTGTTTTGCATTCTTTCTTTTTCATTTTTCATGTTCCTTCTCTTTTTCCACCTTTGTAATACTTTGGACAAATATTTCATGATGCTTGAAATGAGTGTGGCAAAATCACTACACAATTGTATTCCAGCATTGTATTCCAACACTCAAAAAGATGGAAAAGAGTTCATAAAACAAACCATAGGAATGATCTTCACTTATATTTGCTCTCTGCTTATATTCCTTTTCTCAAATTGCCCAATCATTTTTCCTTATCCCTGAACCAATTATTCTTTCTTCTGTTGGAAAATTATTGACACTATTTCATCACAGCAATCTACATAAATTAGTTTCTATGCAATACTGATTTTTATATGCTATTTCACCGAAGAGAAGATGAAGTTATCCTTTCTTTGTTTTCTTATTTCCTTATTCCTCTGATGAGGTGAATTACATTTTGCCCCCAGGATCATATTCCTGCAAGTTTCTCTATTTTTCCTTTATTTAGCATCTTGATTATTATACATCCCAATATTGTAGGAGAATTATAACATTATTATTATATGTATAAGATTGAAAAAAAGAATAAGTTTAGTATCCATTTTTATTCAAGCATAGTTAATTTCTAATATTTTCAAAATCATGTCTCTATGAATATCGTGATGTTCTTCAGTAAAGGGAAAGGCTCATGCATATATATTCATGACAATAGTGCATCCAAATGCAATGCATTACACAAAATTGCTTTTAAAATGTGTACAGGATACATTTATATGAAAACCTACACAAATGTTATCAGAACCTTTCTAAAATTAAAGTAGGTTTTAGATCAAACTCAATTTAAGATTGGAAAAAATATAGAAAGCAAATTGCGAAGATTTATCAATTATTATTTTGTTGAATGATTAAGTGATCACATTTATTTTTGAAAGAGTATAAATAAGCTACAAATTACAATAAGGAACATTGTTGATAATACCGTTTCATTAATGGTGGCCTTATTTCATTCATTTATTTCCACTGCAATCAAAAGACTCTAAGTGCATAACAATTTAAACATTAAAATGCCCACAGTATAAATAATTCTAATTGAAGCATGAATAAAAATCAGAAAGCAACCAATCAAAAAGCAATAAAAATAAGTGATATCTATAATATAAAGACCCCTTTTAACAGTTCTGTTCGTAATTATTATCTGAAGCTGAATAAGCATTAGAATTTATGCAGTCTACAGCAAGAGTTCCACTAACGGTCTATTTTTTCATATATAAAAAGATTGCACAAGAAACAATAATTGTTTTAGATTTATTTTCATGGGTTTTCATGCAAGACCTTAATGCAGAAGATAAAATGGCTTTTTTATGTGCATCTCCTAAGGTACCTCCAAATCCCATCTGATATTGCTTTCGCAAATACTATAGTTGTCAAGTATATGTTTTATTTAAACTCAGAGACCCACAGATATACTGCAGCAGCCCCTACCCTAGGAAACATTCCTTTCCCTTTGGATTTGTAGGCACACAACCTTTTAGTTTTCTAGAGAGCCATAAGGTATTGGCTTTCCCCTTAGGCACTGTGAAATGGTGAGGTTAGAGCCTGAGGATTTTTATGGTTTGACAGATTGGAAACTATGGGTCAGGTGTTTATTTCCTTGGTTGGTTTTATTCTTACTGTCAGCCATTCAGAGTTCTGTCTTACAAGATGGGTAGTTATGCATGTATTTAATACCAGGGTACTAACATTATAACCTCCCCCTTCTGGAAAATTCTAGCATTTAACTATTTTGTTATTTTTTAACATCCTCCAGCTCTATAACATTCATTTTTTCACATTTGGTAACAAGAACTATACCAAGGCTGCCCACTATATATCCTACTGTCGATCCTAAATCTCCAAATTTTGCCACTTTAGAAATTGCAGACATATATGCAACTTTCCTCAATATTAAAATGGGGTAAAATAGTAGCTTAATTACTGTCACAAAAACAGAATGAAAATCACTAAATAAATAAATGAATTTTGAAAGTATTGAGAAGAAAAAGAAGACTGGCAATCTGGTTATATGGAGCTGATGAAGTTATTAAGACTATGTAGATAATAGTATGTAGATATGCTACCATAGAAACAACAATGGTTTGCAAATATGTAAAAGTACAGACTAATGGTATTGTTGTAATATTTCTTTTTTTTCCTTCCCCTTTTTAATTCCTTTTTCTCATAACATATTACACAAATTATGGAGAAAAAGTAATCTGAACTAGTCAAAAAAGTAATTTGAATTGTGATATATAATTAATCCAATACTGTTGAGAAACAGGGGAGAATGTTTGAAAAATATTATAATTTTAGTAAATTGTATTATTTTCAAACATTCTCCCATTTCTCAACAATAGATGGAATGTTTTAAATTAAGAATAAGTTCTTTTCTTACTATTTTGTTTCAGAAACTGTAAAACAATGACTAGTGTTAGAAATATGCAATGGGAACAGATTTGTTAAAATTCTGAGAAAAGGTCAGAGGAAACTGTAGAACAAAAATACAAAAGGGTAACTGCAGAATGCTTAAAGCTATACATTTTTAATATACCATACTTACATACGCAAAACTGTCTCTGTGTGTATGTGTGTGTGTGTGTGTGTGTGTAAGCTAGAGCTCAAATTATTACTGTTAGATTTTAAATATATCAGGAAATGAGACTACTGAGATCACATTGATGGAATAATAATGCTATTATAAATTGGACTTCCTCAACATTGTTTTATGACTATGTTCATACAGGTTCATTCTATGGATCTATTCATCACTTAAAAACCAAGGGTGTTGTTATGATGCTAACTCAGGTAATAAATGTTTCAAAAGATAGTTGTCTTCTTTTAAATCAAAAATAGCAAGCTTTCAGGATGTTGTATTTCATTGTAGAATGGACTTTATATGTTAGCTTAAGGCACTATATTTCAGATAGTTATTTTCTGCTACAGTAAAAGGAAATCTCTATTTAAAATAGCCTAAGAGAGCATGTAATTTTTTGTAGCAAAAAGCTAGAATATTTAATGAGCTATAACCAGCATTTATAGAAATGTGTTCAGCATTTGTATATGCAATAATTTAAAAAGCACAACATATTTCAGTTTATGGCAGATCAAGAAAAACGGTGTCAAGTGCAAACCATCAGATCCACATGTGAAGAGTTTAATTAGGTATGTTAATACTCAAGCAATAAATATCAGACAAATGGATTGCATCTAGGTGAGACCGGATAAGGCATTCAAGGGGAGTCATACTTTGTCCCTTGTTCTACATTGGGATTCCAGATTAATTCCCTATTTGATTCCTTCTGCTGGCTCACCATGTCTCTCTCCAACAAGCTGAACTATAGTGGTATTGCATTTTATTGAACATCATAGTTATGAAGAGCACTCGATACAAATCTTTTCTTTTTTGCTTCCTATTTGACTTGAGCACTTGTTTCCTATGATGTCAGCACCATAAATTCAGATTGGGTCTTCAGTGATATTATCTAACCATGTTGTCTTCTCTTGTTTTCATCTTTTCCATTGTCTTTGCCTTTTCATTTACTATTTAAGCCTAAAGCCCATGTCACACTGAACCAACGGATGCAAAGAGGATGTAAAATGGACAAAAAAGCTTGCCATCCGTTCGGCCGTATTCGACAAAAACGCGATGTACTCACTGCCTCCGTTTTGCTTCTCTCTATCCATCCCATCCGTTAATTGAGTTTCATCCGCTCCAAAAGTTTTGGCTGCCCAAAAACTTTTGCGCAGAAAATGTTATCCAGTTCATCCGTTCTGCATCCGCTACGCATCCGCTATATCTGCTAGGCATCCGCTTGGATCCGCACAACTCGCATCCGCTCAGACACAGGGAGGAAGCGGAACGGACGCGGAACGGATGCAGAACAGATGCAGAATGATGCACCATGGAAACAAAGCGTTTAAAATGAAAAAACGTCTGCAGAGGGGACCTATCTCAGATATTAAGGATGCTACAGGATGCCTAGAGGATGCCTAGAGATGCAAAGGCCACCTATACTGCCTATAAAAAGGGGAAGCAACTCGCCTGCATCTCACTTTCAAGAACAGCCACAAGCTGTGCAGACCTCTGCAGCCTTCATCGACTCGCCTCTTCCCACAGCATCCAGTCATCCACCGTGGATTGTGACAAAGTCCTTTCGGCAGCCACCATCCTTCTGCAACAGTGCGAAACAACTACAGGCCTGTGAACTCACTTCGGGAAAAAAAGGGAGGCACCAAAAAAGTCTGGGTCCAAAGATGGTTCACCAGAAGACAGAGGACGGACTGTACAACAAGCTGATGGTGGAGCTCAGGAGCGAAAACACTCGTGCATTCCAGAATTTCATGAGGATGCCTCCAGCCATGTTGACAAAGTTGTGCAGCGCTGACCACCCAGGTGGACCAAGACAAACACCAACTTCCGGCCCAGCCGGAACCTGGGCTCAAAGGGGCACCACTCTGCGGCCACGTGGCCTCAGGGACCACCTACAGGAGCATGCAGTATGGGAGGGTGCCACCCAACACCATCAGCATTGTGGTCAGAGAAGTGGTGCAGGCCATCATCGAAGAATACAAGGAGGAGCTCCTCTAGTGCCCCCACTGAAGAAGGTAGGAAGAAAGTTGCAGCAGTGGTATCAGAAGTGAACTTCCACCACAACGTTGGAATCCAGATGGCAAGCACGTGGCCTCAAACGCTCAGCCAAGTCGGGTTCCACTTATTTTCAACTACAAGGCTTCTTCAGCATCACCTCTCGCCATGGTGGATGCGACTACAAGTTCATGTACAATCGATGCTTCAGGCAACGGCTCATCTTCAGATTCCAGGTATACAACGCCAGAGTCCCACCTCAAGGAGGTGAAAGTAACCTCATGGGGGCTTCCGAATCCAGACCCGGGCCCAACGACACGCAAGATGTGCCCTACTGCTCGTGGGAAATGACGCCTTCTCCCCACAACCTACCTCATGAAGCACACACTCCAAATACCTCACCCATGAAAAAGAGATCTTCAACTACAGGCGTTCAGGGCAAGACGGGTGGTGGAGAACGCCTTTGCATCCTGGCCAACAGCCAGGTACTTCTCACCAACATCCAGCATAGCCCAAGACCTATAGAGATCGTGGAAGCTGCTGCATATCCTGCACAATCTCAGAGCACCCTACCCAAGTGTCCAGAACAGGCTTGTGGACCGTCAACAAGTCAATGGGGACAACCTGGGAATGGAGGGCAAGGACAAACCTGATCGACACTGAGAGAGTGCAAGGCCCCAACAGAGCCTCACGTGAGGCAAAGAACAGCGCAACCTCCTGAAACAATGGTGCAACTCCCCAGCTGAGCAGTGGATGCAAGACAGATGGTAAATGCTTATGGATGCTTCCTCAGCCTGTCTCATCCAACAGATGAGATTGGGAACATGTATGTTGGTTGGCCTACAGAAACAGGGCATAATAAAGAGTTGTTTATGTTGACATGTGTGGAAATAACATTATATTGATAATAAGCTGTAGTTGTGGCACTGGAGGGGGACATCCAGTCCCACTATGCTGCACTGGAGGTATCTATCCCATTGCTATCCTAACATCCACAGACAGTATTACCCATCCCACAGGTTCCTCAACCCTTACCATCCACAAGCATGCAAAGCTTAAAACATTTCTAAAAGTTTCCAGCAGACTTTATTAAAAAAAAGGAAATGAACAAGTGTGTGAATCATAAATAGACTTATAAGAACAAGCTATAAAACAAAAAAGAGTCTCTGGCACCCTCGGTCGCTCAGTCTCAGGGTGAAGGGTGCAGGTGCTGTGGAGGTGGCTGGTGCTGGAGCTTGTCATAAGCTCCTCCAGAAGCAAAGCAGCAGAAGTGCCAGCCCCAGAAGAGCGAGCCATGCTGCAGAAGCCCCAGCAGAACCAGAGTGAGGGCCAAGGGGTGGATGGTAGCCTGTCCCTCTTGCCAGGGCTGGCAGAAGATGGCTGAGGCTTGCTGTGCTTCCGCATGGTTGTGGGGTGCTGGCTGGTAGGGAGGCTGGCAGGAACCAAGGCTGGCAGGAGGCTGGCACCAAGCCTGGCACGAAGGCTGGCAGGCAGCAAACCAAGGCTGGCAGGTAGGCAGACAGCAGGGCTTGCAGGAAGGCTGCAGGCAGGCAGGCACCAAGGCTTGTAGGAAGGCTGACCAAAGCAGGCACCAAGGCTGGCAGGGAGGAAGGCACCAAGGCTGGCAGCAAGGCTGGAAGCAAGGCGCAGGCGACATGCAGGCAGGGCAGGCAAGGCAGCCAATCGTCCATCAGCAGGTCTTTCCTCTGAATGGCGACCTGCTTCGAGCTGCTTCCCTATATCCGCGGGGCTGAGCAATGCATCCTCCCCATATTCCAATTAACGCCAGGCATCCGCTAGGCTTCCGCTGTGCATCCTCTGTCCATCCGCTTCATCCGCATCGGCGTCCGTTCTGCATCCGCTGTAATCCGTCTGTGTCCGCTTCGCTGAGCCCCCCGGAAGCCCTGCAGTGTGCCATCCACTCCCATCTGCTGCCCATCTGCTTGTTCCGTTCCTCATACTGCTTTCCATCCGCGCGCTTCTCTGCCTCCGGACCTGCGTTCTCCCCGCGTCCGTGTTATCCGCTCCGGTTATGCAAATTTTTGCCCCTTTTGGGAGCGTATAACAATGGACGGAACATTTTGCTCGTCCGCTGTGTCCTTTTTGCATCCGTTGGGCAGTGTGACATGGGCTTTAGTTTCATTATTGTACTTCTAATATTTGTATTTTTCTTCTTCCAGGAAAGTAACCGTTTCTTCCCCCTTCTCCACCAGAAACTGACCATTGGCCTGCATGCTTAACTTCTCTCTTTAATTTTTCTCTCCAGCAGTTTGATTAACTGTGTGCAAACTTCTCTCTTCTTCACTCTGTCTCTCCAATTTTTAGTCAGACTAGAATCATGTCCTATGTCTCTAGTCCCAAATTTCTATATAGTAGGCTGGGCCAGTGGGCCAGGTAGCTGCCAAGTTGCTTGTTTTAATGTCAGAAATTACAAATGTTCCTCCATTTGTTTTGAAAAAGGAGAAAAAACACAATAGTCTTTTCTACTAGGGAATATTGTAAACGGCAGCCAGCATTCCAAAAAATAATTTTGCCCAACAGTTAAATTATTCATATGGTCACAATGTTTGGGAAAACTATCATCTTTCTTGAAAGTTTGAACTATATCTTAGAAAAGAGTCAAGATTTATATTAGATTTTCTAATATTACTCATAAACCTGAGGAGAGTAGCCACAAATTACTGAACTGGATGAAGTTCATTTGTTTCATGAATTATTCACTTATCATTTTATTAAAATATTTTATTAAATGAATTATCCTTTGCTTTATTCAATTTTGTTATGAATGCTAATGCACTATAGATGAAAACAAATGTGAAAAAGATTCATTCAAGAATTAGTTGACCTATTTCTCTATTACTTTCCAAAAGCATTTAAGTAACAATATTTATTGAATAATTTGACATTTGCTTTTTGGAATATGACCAGCTCTAGAGTCCCAGTGACAAATTATATATGCTGTTTTGCTCTGTGTTAATCCCTTATGCCATGCTGTTCACTATATATATTTCCAGTGAGATATTCATCACATTCATAATTTGGCTAATGGTATTACCTGCATAGATACAAATCTTTTCTCATCCCCAAATCTGAAAGGTATTTAAAAGCTTGCTGACAATGCTTAGATTATTTGGTGCAGTTCTCTGTCATAATCTACATATTCAACGCAGCAAACTGTATTCAATAGGGTCAGAAGAACAACTACCCATAATATAGTGTTTCTAACTCAGAGAATAGAGATGAAAAAAATTCTCAAGGAAGCAACTATAATGAAATGAAGTTTAGGCTGTATGCAAAGGAATGATACACAATATGAAATACTTAATAGAAGTTGGAGAGAAGAAATAGAGAATTTGAGGAGAAAAAACATGAGCTGAGTGTAGAGTGTAACTCTTTATTGCTTGAGGTTTGTTAAAAATTTCCTATAATTTCACAAGGCATGGCTAAAACTGATTATTTATTCTAATCACTGAACAGGGTCTCTTTTGCAATCACTGATACATTCAATTGATTCTCTGTTTTATAGGTTTTTAAATCTAAATCTGGTATTTCCATGTTTTCCATGGTTAACCCAACATACATATATCTAGTCAGTTCTAAGTGACAGCTTCATATTTATATTTTGCATTCCAGTCCTGGTAAATGCTAACTGCTAACTTTTTTTCCAATATATTTTTTATTGTTGTTTTTTAAATATCTCTTTGAGTGAACACTGTGTTTCCAGGTTTTTATATTCCAATACAAATATGACCATGGTTACATATTCAGCTTTCTTATCCAATTTCATATCATATCATTATCTTTTCCAATTTCCCTATTCTCATTACTTTATAATATTATCTATATTCTTAATCAGCCTCTAAATTCATTGCACACATTTTTTGTATTCGTCATATTTGCAGATTTTATCACATTATGTCATTTCATTCATCATTCAAAAAATTCATCTTAATTTATATTATCCAATATTTATCCCAATCATTGTCAATTCAATCTTGTCACCTTCTTTACATTGTAATACATTTTCCCATATTATTCTCTTTATCCAATTATAGAAAATTAGTATAATTTTATACTATACTATAATATTGTATAATTACAATACAAGTCATTTTTATTACATATTCTATATTCATATTCCTCATCATATTGTATCAGTACATTTCCATTATCCTCCCTTTCCTGTTATCTTTATGTTCTCTTATATCAATATTTGCCTATTAACTGTATATTATATGCACATATATTTTGTATCAGATTCCACATGGAATCCCTTTTCCCTATTACATGTTAATAATTCCTTTACATATTCCAAAAACATTTATGTTACAAATTATATTTTCCATTTTATTTCCATTTAAGTAATTATAAAAGCTAGTAACAATATTCCTATTTTAATTGTTATACTTATATATTTTAATTTTCCTCTTCACATTATTATATCTTAGATAATAGTCTTATAACAAGATCTTATTCCTTGTCTATTCCAATTAAATTTATTCATCAATTTTTAACAATAATGTTTAATAAAATGTTAAATCCTAACTCCTTAATATATATAGTGCAAAATATAATGTATTTTAGTAGTTAAGAATATATGTATGTATGTATATGTATAAAATACATTTCCATGTAGAACGCCATCCTTTCATCTTTCACCATCATTTCTTATCCTCCTGACTATATAAATTCTTCTCATCTTAGCTTGCTTTCTATTTTTTTTTTTTTATGATTTTTTGGTCCTTTCTCTTTNTTTTTTTTTTTTTATGATTTTTTGGTCCTTTCTCTTTTTCCTTTTTTCCCTGTCATTTTTCACAGTTTCTTCCCCCAATTATTTGTTTTGATCCCCTCCTTCTCCTGGATTTTTCTCCATGATTCCCTCTTCCTTTGTTTAGCCTTTAAAATATTTTCCCCTTTATCGCATCAGTCATTAAAATCTTAAGTTTAATTCCCTTTTTGTCCTTTCATAGTACTTGTTGTCTCCTTTGTTCTTTGAAGCTGATTTCTTCTTTGTTTAACTCCCCTTTCCCTTGGGCTTTCTTTGTTCTTCTGTGATTTGCATCACCATTTCTAGTTTCTCTGCTACTTTGCTCCATATTTGCAAGTTTTTATTTATAATTTCCTTAATGCTTTGAAGTTCCGATCGTATTTCCTTACATATTTCACTCATTTTACTTTACTTCTTTGTCTTTAATGTTTATATCCAATCCAATTGTTCTATAATTTGTTTAAACCAGCATCTTTTTTTATTTCTTATGCAGTCAATGTCCATTAGTCTTTATTTTCCAGTTTTAATCAATCTTTTCCTTGTCTAACAATCCCAAAACCACTGATCAATCCCAGGATATTATCTTCACACATTTCTTTGGTGTAAAATTTTAATATTCCACTTTCTGGGGTATTATTATTATAAAGTTCCTTTTATTTCTTTTTAGATTCACACTTTAGCTGGACCACATGGTTTTGTAGAGTCTGTAAAAGTTTTCCTTTACCATAAGGTGGCGCTCAAACCAGTTTCCACTTTCTACTGTTTAATTTTCCATTTTTTAAGCTTTTATTAATTCCACCAATTCACAATTATTAGTTGTTATTTCCATTTTTACATAATCATTTTAAACAATGCCTAATTCTGTATAACCATCAAAATCAATTTTTAATTCTATTATAGTCAAAAGTTTTTCTCTGAATCACTTCTATTTTGGTCTTTTCCAAATCCAATTTCTTTGCATTTTCAATGTTATTTCTCTTTCAAATCATAACTAATACAATCCTTAATGAGAGTTCTTTTCTGTTTGAAGTATTTCACCTGGTCCACACACTGTCCACGACTTCTCCACTCCAGTGCAACCTTACTTTCCTGGATAGCTTCCTGTCATCCTGGCAGCCATTTTAGGCTACCGCTACAGCTGATCTTTGGAGGGGGTGTTCCTAGCCATGGAGAAGAGATGTGGCTCCCCTCAACCCAACAGGTGGTCTCCCTTTCTTCATCACCCCTCTTGGGTGGTTCTGGTCCCATTTTGGACTCTCCAATGGGTGAACATGATCACGAACTCTGATCCAACTTTGATGGAAGTACCACAGGAAGTCCAGAAATGCTAACTGCTAACTTAACTACTTACTAAATCTTTATTACTTATCTGAATAAATATTTTATTTTCTGAACTAGAGATTCAAAATGTCACAATTTAGTTGGCACTTGTACCATATTCTAAGGAAGGGTAGTTTAACCCAGTTAAACTGGAATAAATTAGGGACTCATGATATTTCAAAAAACTGAAATTAAGGCAGTAATGGTGAAAACATGAAATGATACTTGATTTATTTTACTTTATAATTGTTATAGACTACTACTGTGTATAACATGTATATAATGGCTGAAGTTCTTGTGTTATCAGGAATATTTCATTAGCATGTGAAAAACAAAAATAAAAATTTATGATTGTTTTTTTTAGAGATCTCCTTCAAAGGAGAGATTGGATTAAAGCTTCATTATTATTTTATATTGGAATATACTTGTTACACTTGTTACACTCTGTGCTATTAGTTTCTTCTCTTAAACCATATTGGATTCCTAAGGAATTTTCAAATGGTTTTGAGGGATTTATGGGATTTATTTTGAAATTGATACAGAATATTCAATATAATGATTTCCACAACAAACTGCCTATTAAAAAAGATTGAGAATTTGAGGCTGTATTATTATCCCTAGATATGTTTGCATAGGATTACAACATAATTAATATTTATTATTTTCCTATTGTTATCAAATTCACATTTTCTTTTCTAAAAATCTATCTTATTATCTGACATTTTCCAAAAACAGACTTGGAATTTTAAAATATTTTATTAAATCAACACTATTTTCAATGACATTTTACTTATATTAAAATAAGCAAACAAACAAATAAAAAATCCTAGCCTCTCCAATGCCGCTTTTCAAAAATATATTTTGAAATATATCTGACTACATTTGTTGCTGCAAAAAAAATGCTTCCAGATGGATAGTTACATGATAAACTCTATCTTCTGACTTCAGTTTGAGATCTGAATGAGTGTTGACAAACTCAGGAAGCTCAAACAATTTCCACAAGCATTCATAAATCTTTCAGACCAGAACTTACATGAGATTGTATTTTTATTTATTTTGTTATTAGATTTCCCCACCAAAAGGCATCCATTCCAAGCAAAGTACAAAAAGGCTTCAGATGATCAGATATTGATTTCTGCTACCTGGCAAGAGAGAATAAATAATGAGGATAATAGTCTGCATCACTGATGGAGAAGCAATGTCTGGCTCCAAGCTGAATGGGCGGCAGACAGGATGTGTCACATACTCAAACTTATTCAGTGAATGCACAACTTTTTTAAAATAAATGGTTGCCTTGCTTTCTCTAATGAAAGCTTTTGGAAATCCCCAAAAGGAAACTAAGTAAATATACTTCTGAAAAATACAAAAGTGGAGCATGATTTTTTAAATTTATTATTTTATATATAGTTATATATACATTTTCACAATTAAATTAATCAAAGACAGATTACTGCTGGCATATTTGTTTACAATCCTCCATTTTTTAATTAATTATTATTTTAGATGTATTTGTTATGAACAATTTCAAGGATTTTGTTGTTTTTATCATTCTATCAAGTAGCCATTAAAATAAAAGACAATTTACTTGTTTTGTGCTTTATTTTTTTCTCAGAAATAAATTCAAAATGGAGTAAAATAATAGAAAACCAACAAATACAAATTTTGAACATTAACATCATTTGTAACAATGGTAGGAGTAACATCTTAACATAAGGATCCAGTATCCCCACCCTTATGAATAGGATGGTACAACCAAATTATGTACAGTATACAGTTTAGAGGTGCTTCAATATTTCACCTCCTGTTAAAGGTGACCAAGATAGACATAGACCAAGAAGGCTTTTGCACTACTTTAGATTGTACTGCAATTTTGCCTCTTCCTAGATCAGATGCATATATTTTGGTCACCTCTTATTATAATGCACTGTACATGGGGCTGCCCTTGAAAAAAATCCATAAATTGCAGTTGATCCAGAATGTTGCAGTGCAAATAGTTAGACAAGTTTCTAAATATTAAACCCTTGCCTTAGAACTATATTGATTTTAAACAGGCTTTTTCTTGCAACTCAAACACACACATAGGTGCCAAGATAGTTAGATAAACCTGTCATATACTGCCAATTATTACTATGGTTATACTTAGTTACTTACTTATTTACTTAAGCCCATGTCCCACTGCACCAACGGATGCAAAGAGGATGTAAAACGTTAAAAAAAGCTTGCCATCAGCTTTGCCTCCGTTGGAAAACGCGATCATTCCTTTGTGTACTCGCTGCATATGTGTTTCATACGCGCTTTCTATCCCTCCAGCATCTGATTCAACGGGAAAGATTATCCAACTCAGAAGTTTGAAGCTGTACCAAAACTTTTTGAACGGATGAACTTTCCGCTGTGTACGATGTAAATCCGTGACATACGAAGCACAACAACTTCTATGTCCGTTTATCATCCAGTTAAATGTCCCACTGTTATCCCTCTCTGCATCCTCTGGGCATTCCCTCACAACTTCACATCCGTTGCAGCTGAAAACGGAAAAGAGGAGGAAACAAAAGGTACACGGAACGTCTACACAGCGTTATAGTAGCACGTAAATAGAAAGGATGTGCAAGTGAACGGTTTGCATCCGATATACATCCACTAGCTTCCTATGAACATCCTATGAACATCCTCCGCAACTACTACCCACGTCCTTCTCTTTTCTGTTCTTTTTCCGTTCTTGTTTATGCAAAAATTTTCACCACTTTTTGGGCGGAGGGATGACAACGGATGGAGCCACCCCCAAATTTGCTCGTCCCGTTTATGTTTGTTCCTTTTTTGCATACGTTTTGCATCCGTCGGCCAGTGGGACCTAGCCTTTACTTACTTACTTATTGCAGTTAGGGAGACTACAGACAATAGAATACTGTATAACAGCAATTTGTTAATAAATTATAAATGAATACATTTGTTAATAAATTCTCAAATATTTTGAGAATAATGTATAAAAACAGAGAAAGAACTTCTAAAAAAATTGCAAGGAAGATTTTGGCAAAGAAAACTTTTCTTGGCAATTGTAGTTGCCATCACAGCAGTAATTTTTATCCTCTATTTTTAGCATTTTTATCTTTTCCATTGTTACTATATCTTGCTAGGGATTAAATGGTAGATAGATTTCTAGCTATAACCGAGATATAAATATAGTCATTTTCAGGTAATGATACCCTTGGATGGTGGACTGAAGGTTTTAAAGCTTACTCAAAAATATGTCTCATTACAAAACAGTAGGGTTTACTTCCAACTAAATATAGAGAGACTCAGATTATAAAACTGAACTGGCTGTTCATTTTGGCAGTCCCAAGCTGAATATGGCATATAAGTTTTTATATAGCATGCAATATATAAAGAGATAGACACTTAGAAGGCTGCAGTTGGTGATTCTTATTCAGCTGATTTAATTTCAGCTCATTGATCTGAGTTTCCCAATTGGCTAGAGGAAAATGTGAACCAACCATGAGAAGAGGCTGAGTTCAGCAGAACAAATTATATTCTGTCACACTGGATACAGAAGCAAATGGAAAATATCTTCTGGTTGCTCCAGTTTAAATTCTGATTTAATGAGTTTTAAAAGATTCTCATAACTCTTCTCTCTCATCTTCTCAACTAAATCAAGTATCAAAAATTCATTTAGAAATTCTTAAGGTCCTTTTGCCTTGGAGTTGAGCTTTCTTCCTATGAGGTGTATATAATTGTTATTTTTTTTAATTTACACCCCTCCCCCACCCATACATATGCACCTTATTTTCATTGAATGAATATTTATTCTCAAAGAGAAGGATGTATAATTTTGGTTCAGAAGGATTGCTGGGAAAGTACTGGGTTAAAATGCATATGAATTGATATAATAGGGACCATTCTTTTGATCTTCAACTGTAATTAAATTTCTCCATGTATACATATTTTTCCATCAATTTGTTCTCTGTCTTTCATATTCTTGTTCCCTGTTTGCTTGATTTTTCAGATATATTACAAATACATAAAATAGGATTTTAAGCCATTTCATATGTTGAAAATATGTGTGTGTGTGTGTGTATCTGTGTCTGTGTGTGTCAGGTATTATGGAAGCTGTAATCTATATGTATGTATTTGAATGCTGGAAGAGAACAAAATAATACAATCATGATTTTGGATAAAGCATTAAGTATATTAGCAATATTATCTTTTTAGATAATGGCAAACACGGAATGTATTTTAATGCTATTCAGCATAGGAGAACTATTTTCATTTGGTTTTGTAAAGACTGAAGCTAGTAATGAAAGAGCCCTGATCTTCATATGTAAAAGAGATAAACAAAGAATAGATTACATAATTCACTCTGATAACTAAAAAAAATATCTGAGTGACTAAAATGTGGTCCAGGTCCAATTCTGGTTAATAGAGAGACAAATTTCCTGTATGCTGCCAAATAACAAACTTTTTTAGTAGCCATAGTTTTAATAGCCATAGCTTCTTCTCAAACTTTCTTATGTTTGCTCAGATTGCAAAATGCAGAAGACAAAGAAACAAAGTATAGCTTGGTAATTTTTTCACCTAAATCATAGGTTCTGACCAATTCTAGAGAACCAGAAATTTTGAGTAATTCAGAGAACTGGCAAATACCATCTCAGACTGGATATTTTACAATATCCTTTCCCTGCCATGCCCACCAAGCCATGTCCACAGAACCAGTAGAAAAAAAAATGGAATCCCACTACTGATCTACATTACTATATATAATGTGAGAAGAATGTAGCTATCACTTAACTAAAAATAAGGTATAGATTCCAACTATGCCTTAACACAAGTCTCTTACCTTAGTCCAACATGTTCATTTGACTGTTAATGAAGTCTTGGCTAAACAGACTAGATATGAATGTGATTTACGCAGTCAAAGTCCAAACCATACAAGAAAGAAGGCCCCATTTGAAAATGCTGCCCTCATGTTTAATTACATGATGAAATTGTGGTTACAAAAGTTATGTGTTCATTTACTAGTGAATGGCAGAGAGTTTTTTTCCAATTAATTTCTTGGAATAAATTCTTCCTCCAGGAAGAAATCAGGTGGAGAGGTAAGTTATTTAAAGCAAAATAGAAGAATTCTAAGGAGAGAGAGAGAGAGAGAGAGAGAGAGAGAGAGAGAGAGAGAGAGAGAGAGAGAGGGAATGTTCTTCATNAGAGAGAGAGAGAGAGAGAGAGAGAGAGAGAGAGAGAGAGAGAGAGAGAGAGGGAATGTTCTTCATAATTGTTATGTTTAATATTTTTTGTGCTAAAATGTCATCTGCTTCTTGTGTGATGGGAAATAGAATTTTAAATACTACATCAGCTGTTGTCATATATAGTTTTGTTTACTGGATATTCTATATTTTTACAGCATGAATGTTGTCAAGCCAATACAAATTGTTTAAAACAAAGATTGAAGCCTAAATATTTGTTTAGCTTTTGTTTGTTGATGACCATTATGATTCAGACCACCAGATTCAAGGATTAATTGTTCATAGGCTTCTTTTTATTCCAATTCATTTGAATAGAGAACACACAAGTTCCTGGAAGCAGAATATTGCAACATTTTCTTCCTTTCTATTCCATGCCATGCCTACTTAGCTTATCCTTATCTGTCTCATCTATGGTGCTTTACCTTGTCTTTGCCTTTGATTTATGAGACAGCTGACCCCAGCCTAACCCTGTCAGCTTTAGTTCAGAGGACTTTCACAAAAGATAGGTCTCTGATCTGACAAATTGATTGGCTGCAAGAAATAGTTTAACTGGAAAAGGATCTCCCTAACAAGTGACAAAAGTGTTTTTTTCTCTTCAGAGCTTACAGCAATAGTTATGTGACAGGAATTAATACTCTGCTCCTAAAGGTAAAGATCTGAATATTGCCTGTGAAAAAAAAAATCAAGTCTAACAACAGATAATAAAAGCTTGCTGTTTCTATCATAATGATAGGCTTGAGAATTGTATACTTGAGAAACAAGTATTTTATTTTAAAGCTGTTAAATGGGGTTAATTACAAATGATTATCCTAATTAGGTAGCAAATACTGAGGCTTTGAAACAGATTCTCTTGAACTGAAATGATTTGGCACTAGAATTACCAATTAAAATACATTAATTAGGCAATACCTTAGCTTTTTAAAATGCAACTTGAAAGAAATTTGAAACAATGTAGACAATTTATTAGGTCATAGTATTATGATTTAAATGAGTCATGCTACATAGTAATGTTTGCTTTTTTAATCTTTCAGAAAAGATTAACAAGATGAAAATATGCTAAGGATATGGAACAGCCATAAAATGCAGCTGGGGAACTGAACTGCTTGTTCAGAGAAAAGGCTACTTGATCTCTGAGTGTGGAAAAGAATAAATAGGAATTTGGTGTTCCTTTTTTTAATTATTCAGGATTTTTTTAAAAAGGAACCCCAAATTCCTATGTATTAAAATATAAAGTAACAAAATCTCGCATATTTGGGGAGAAGAAAGGATAAAATCCAGGATTAAAGGAACAACATCTCTGTTTGATTTTTCCCAAGAAAAACCCATTTTTTTTCTTTCAGATGTTGCTATTTTTGCATGAAATAAGGAATAGTCCTCCCTGCCAAAAATACATTCCACGCCCCCAGTGCAATAAAATACTAGATAAGTGTTTTATAATTTCCAAGAAAAAAGGAAAGAGCATATTTTACATGTCAGGTACATTTTTTTAGCAACAATAACAAGTATAAGAATAGAAAATGAAGCTGGGAATTTGAATAAAAGAATATTTGTACTTCAGGTTTTTAATATATTTATTTGCTATTTTTTACCAGAAATATAAGGCAAAGATAGATAGTTAAGGTACAGTAGATCCTGTGGTTTCACATAATCTAAATCTCAGATTTCACTGTCCCAGAGAGCTTTGGTACTGTCTTTTATAGTCACAGTAGTTCTTTTAAGAAATGTAATTTTAGAGCTTTGGCATTATTTGACATATTAGATAATATTTATCTCATTAAATGGTGGATTATTAATTAGAAGGGATGCTTTTATCTGTTTTAGGCCTTTATGCATGAGTTGTTGCTCCAATTTTACCTTGTAAATTCTGCCTCCTGGGACCAAATACTGGTTTCTACATGTTGTTCATCAGGTATATGCATATCTCTAAATAGCACTATTGAAATATACAAGCATGAAAGAAATGGGAAATTGATTCATAAGTATCTCAAATCAGTCTATTGATTCATCCAAGATACCTATTTTTTCAGAATTATCTCCCATTACTTCTAACATATATTGTGCATTGATTCACATGCTTTTCAAAATACTTTGACAGAAGTCCCATTTGCATGTATGAATAGAATATAAATACTGTTCCTGTTATATTCCTGTTCCTGTTCCAGTATTATAAATAGTGTTCCTGTTCATTGTGAATGAACTGATAATTTTGTAAACATTTTTTTCTATTATAATGGATATGCAGGAAAAAGAAAGAATTTGGAAGCTACAAATATCTCTCGATGTAAAACAACTCTTTTTATGTATATTAATCTGGGCATCATACAATTTATAAAATCTTATTTAAAAAGCATTAAAAATTAAAACAGAAAAAACTAAAATTATGGGAGAGTGCCTTGTCAGAAATAAAAATAGGACCTTGCCAACTAACTGATCAAAGCTGCTATGTTGCACTTTTAGAAATGTGTCTGTAATGTTTTCCCAGATTGAAGGATATACTTTGCTTGTGGTTATCTTGTTTTCTTATCAGTTATAAAGCAATTATTATCCACCAGTGTTTGTGCAATCACTGCCTTCGATCATCCTACTGTGTAAGATCAATGTAACCTTGTGGCTTTCGTCCTTTCTGTGTACAAGACACTAATGCCTCATTTTATCTTGCTACTTTGCACTAATAAAATTAGTGTTTAGATCTTCTCCAGATTGTAGCTTTTCTTGACAAGTGATTTTTATCATGATAGATGGATTTCTGCACTTCAGTTAAATCCTAAAAGAAGACATCATACAAAGATTCCATTCAATTCTCTTTTTCAGTAACCATTCTGTTGACAGTGCTAAGGGAAGTTTTTCTCTTTAGAAACTGTAAACACATTTGAAGAAATTTTACAACTAACCTCTTTGCCAAAAAGTTTGGTCAAGAATTTTGAAAGGCCTATTTTGTCCCATTTTGTCCATGTACATACAATTTAGATTCTTTTTTTAAAAAAGTAAATGATACAGGATAGCAGAATAATATTTAAAGCTTTACAAGGGTTTGCACATTAATGCTTCCTGTCTGTCATTAACTGCATAGAAGCAGTGCTTTAGACTAGATTCATTGGAGAGGAAGGTGAAAGCTTCTCTTACTGATGGCAGTAATCAGTGTGTGTGAACATGTGAAAGTGAATAAGTAGGCAATAGTTTTATGTGTAGAGATTTCCAATTTATCAGCAGACATGGCTTTCAGTGTTGAACATGCAAAAGAGTGACATTTGGGTGACAAATTGCAAAATAAGCTTAAATTGAGAAAAAGAAAATCTTTCTCTTCTATTCCTCATGAGCCCATGCAATGCTGATAATCACCACGGTGATTTCTGAAATAAATACTCAATATGACCTTATGCATGGTACAAGGAAACAGGCAAATGCTTAATCTCATTAGAAGATATCAAAAGATTTGGAAAGTTACTGAATCTTAATCAGCTCTTGTGATTGATATTAATTTTTGAGTTATCCTTGGTAGTATAGGGAAGAGGATACATGTTTACATTTGCAACAATGTTAGAAAATAATAATGTGTCAGAAACAAGAGAATTTCTTTAAGTTAAACTAGAATAATTTTGTAATGGCTATGTTTTGCATTAATGTTTGCATTGAACATGCTTGTAACAGAGATGGATTTAAAAAACAAACAAACACTTTTCTAGCTTTTCTTAGTAATTTTTTTATGAAGCAAAATGGTGTGTTTTATAGATAGATGTTTCCAAGAAATGAATCCTTGAAGATCACTGCTAATGAAATTAATGCTTCTTTAAGCTATAAAATAAATTTTATTTTAATCTTATTCAATACTTTTTGCTTACATTGAACTATAATTCCCATATTTCACAATCAACATATTTGTTGGATTTATGTAGTTGTAGCTCAAGCTATATAGATAGCATCAAGCTGGGAAGGCTGATCTAAATTACTGTAGTTGTATAATTGCAGCTCATGGAAATCTGAAACAGTATTCTGAAGATGCTTCTTCAGAAGACCATTATCAAACACAATCATAACAGAGGACTTTACACTGGGTTGTTTTTCAGGCTATGAATTACCTTTCAACTACCAAGAGTTCTCATTATTGCCTTTTGCTTTTATAAACCTGTAGTTCTCGCAGCCAGAATTTTAATAATTCTTATTTTAATTGCATTTTATGAGATTGGGGGACAAATATGTATGTTGTTTTAAGCTGCAAGCTTTGTTGTCTGTTCATTTTGAAATATGGTCCATCTACAACATTTTATTTGCAAAATAGTCATTTTACTCAATCTCTGATTTACTTGAGATAAAAGACTGCAACCTAAGAATTTGGGACTGCAGTCTCTAATCTTAATTAATCCTTAGAGTATTAGAGAAAAGGATGTCAAGAGGTACAACTTGAACAACTTGTTAAGAGGTACAACTTAAGTGGATTCAAATAATTTGGCATCCAGTTAATAGCAAGTACAAAAAATTTAATTGTCATATATCATAGTACTTTTAGATGATCTGTGGAGTGTTACAACTAGTTAAGTGTTATATCTGGTTGAAGTACAGTATAATGTCTACAATATGTAGGAAATATGTATGAAAATAAAACCAGAAGTAAATCAACATGGAATTAGAAGTAAAAAAGATTCCGAAACATTAGCTATATCAATAGGTTTATAAACAGGAAATATATTTTTGAACCCAGATTAGAATTAGTGATATAAATGAAACACAAAAATTAACGTGGAACAGTTTTTGTTTTGCTTTAAATCTTGGCAAGTAATTCTAAGCACCTTCTAAAACAATAGACACTGAAAACAAATATTTCAATAGCATTGCTCCTTCTATTAATACACTTGTCTCTTGTATTATATTACAAAAAGAAAGATTTTGCTTTTTCAGCTTCCACTGGTTTTTTTTTTAAATCTTTGGTTTACAGTTGTTATTATTTTGCATTTATTCCCCACCTTTTCTCTGAGAGCCTAATTTTATCCCCACATCAGCCTGAGCTGAAAACAAATATGAACTATGTGATCCCATGGGAATTGAACTGGATCTTTCAAGTTAAAGGGCAGCTCCTGAAGCACTACACAAAGCAAATTTTCACTTTGTTGTTTGCAGTTATGACATATGTATCTGTTGGGCTATGTTTAGCCAGATGAATATAATCAAGTATAAATGCTTGGTGGTTATAATTTTATGTTCCAGGAGAAGAAAGCAGCAGGTTTTGCTATCTAATTTATCAAATAAAAGCCTGGATGTCAGGAAGATGTGTGTGTGTGATCACACAATCATGCGATAAATGAAAAAGATAGACATAATTAATATTCAACATGATACAAATTTCTCTGTTTATTCCATATTGTTATATCTGCACGGTCTTCCTGGTCACTATTAGATACTTTTGAACAAAAGAATTGGCATGGATAAGTCTGCAATCAACCAGTTTCATGTTTTCCACAAATTTAGAACTGTGATGTGCCTCCTCCTGTCTATCAACCTTGACTGAAACCAACCACAGAGGGAAATCACTGTATGAACCCACAAGAAGGTGTTTCAGGCACCTCAAATGTACCTAATGAACCAAATTCCAAATCTGTCTGGATCTAAGTCAGCCTTAGAGAAAAGCAAGCACCATTGGAAAAAAAGATAAATGGAATATGCAAATTGAGGGAGCAAATAGTATTGGAATACAGAAATGCTGGGTGATTGGTTAATAAGATTGAAGCTACAATTGGGAAGGACAAATCATGAGTTAGCATTGGGGAAAAAACAACCAAATGCTTCCAATATGCTTGGTAAAGTTATTTTCTCTCTTTCTCTCCCCCCTCCCCCAGGCTAAATGTGAAATTGTTGAAATGTGAACAACTGAATGAATTGTTGAACAATTGAATGAACAATTGAAACAAATGATTAAATGTGAAATTATTCTATTTAAGAAGCGAATTAATACCACAAGGTAGTGATAAATGACATCTAAGAGAATAAGGGAATGTGTGAGTGAGATCGACTACAAAATGCTATGTACAGTATATGTACATATATGTACACCTAGTAGTTATGAAGCTAAGGCCAACATATAATAAAAATAAGCACACATTTTTTACTTGGTTGGCCACCTAACAATAAAAATTATTTTACTTTGCAGATATAACTGCAATGTGTGTTTCTGTGTCTGAATAAGATACCATCCAACTACTTGAACAGCACAATATCTACTATACTAAACTTCTCCTCAGCAATGTTACAACTGAGATTAAATTGCTCCTAAACAAATATCAGTGTTTCCCCTATATCATATGTGGTAAATAAAGAACTTTGAGGGGAAAGCAGAGAAGGAGAAGTGGGAGATGGTGGCGAGGATGATAAGCAGGAAATATTCCAAAATTGATTAATCTTCAACTACACCAAACTGGTTTAGGCATGGTGACCGAAGCTGAGCTTGACTGTTTGTTTCCCCTTCAAAAGCAGAGTCCGTAACAGTTCATTAGCTGCTGAATAAAGAAATCATGCCAGAAACATAACGGAATAATTCTGTGTTGGTGCTGGTCATGACTGAACCAAAATGTTATCAGTTCTGGAGTACTGTGGTCTTAAATAACATTCTGTAAGTGCAGTGACTTGTGAATTAGCTTGTATGCCATGACTGCTAATATTTAATTTAATTATTACAAAAAGTTCATAGCTTGCAATTTATACCTTTTTTAGGGGAGGACATGCAAGACAAATGTTATTGAACTATTCTGTTCTGTAACATCTCCCTGGTATATGTGAAACATGTCTACATTTGGGAAATTATCCTTAATCACTTCAGTTAAATGTCTCCACTTCTACTGCTTCATTTTAATCATGAAATGTATGTAATTAGAGATCATTACTGCTATCATATTATCAGTAGGCATAACAAAGAAACATTCTCACTTTGTTCAAAAGGAAAAAGTTCTTCATATTTCACATAAATAGTATATGTGGTTTAAGGATTAGTTCCTTTGTTATAAATGATAGAATAAATAAAATCAGGAGGACAGCATAGCCCTAAGGTCCAGATCCTTGGATGTTTGTGGTTTTATCCAGTGGTGGGATTTAATCTGTGTTACTACTGGTTTGGGGATTATGCTGTGCATGCGTGTAACAAAACAGGCCATCAGAGGCTCTGGCTTGTGGTTGCTTAATGCCTGGTCAGCCTTTAATAAGGCTAGTCTCATCAGTGATTAGATCATATATGAGCTAACTGTCCTAGCCACTCCTGAAATATGGTTGGATATGGTTGGTAGGAATTAGAAATGTGCAAGTCAGATTTTGGGTAAGGTAAGGGCAGGGATAGGGATGTGGGGATTGTCATCTAAAATTCAATTGATTTCAGAAGTGCTGCTCCACAGATTTCCAGATACAATCCTCTATTTATTCAATTGTGCTCTAGGGATTGTTACTACTGTACCAACTTCCCTATTGTAGGGAAGCTTCCTTGCCAGAGCTCCTTGACTCCATATCTGTGGGAATGTAATCTAATTTTTTAACATGGGATCTGAGGCAGATTTAGAGTTCATGACCATCATGACAACCATAAGCCTATCTCATGGAACTAGCAACAATGTGTAATAATAGTCATATAATTGTTATGTTTTTTTTCTGTGAGAGAAGTTGCAATGTAATCTGGATTTGGGTATTTTACTGTTACAGTATTTCTTTGTCAATGTCACTCTGGTTGTTGGCACTGTCTCTCACCACAGGGAAGCAGGATCCTATTCTAATATTCCAGCCCAGGGAACTAACCTTATAGATTTTTAGAATTAGCTTATAGGTTGATGACCTGTTACATGTTCCAGTTGAGACCTTAATTGACTTCTGGAATGAAAGAATTATTACAGAAAACAATGTTCCATAACAGATCAGATAATATTTTTGTAGCTTTATTTCTCATGCAATGATGACTCTTATTATTTTGGGAAAAGGAGGAAATTTATATATACAAACAAATAAATGAGAAAAGTGTCACTTGGGAAATGTGGATATTTTCCAAGCAGGATGCATGCAACTATAGTTTGGCATATATTACTAGAAGAAAACATGCCTTTATGCAACTTTTCATAATTTTTTTTATTATGTTCTGAAATGTTTCAGCATTCAATGCAGTAGCTAACAGAAGATATCATACCATCTACACTAAATATAGATGTGCTACTTACATGGAGTTTCAAAGTGTTAAGATTTGAACTTTGGGATATTACATATTAATGGAGAAAGTACAGTATGCAGAGCATGTCTCTTTGCATTTATTAGTTATACTTGCTTAAGTTACAGACACTCACACATTCATACTTACATTGTGGCATTTTGATTCTATATATATTAAACGATAAATCTTTTTATATATTAAGTTGAACAGTAACAAATGCTGCTTTAAATTGCAAGACCTCAAGTACCTTGCAGAAATACTAATGAAAAATGGCATTAAATCAAACTAAAAGTAATTGTAGGCATGTCAAAACAAAAGTTCCAGAAAGATGCTTGTGGAATCATGGAAACAGTAAATTATATGTTTCATACTATCCATACTGCAAAGCCAACTAATCTGAGGTCATTACTTTGAATGACACGATTTGGCATTAAAGTAGAGAATTTGAGAAGGATCTGAATTATATAAACATACCCACACAAAACTAAACCTATGTACACAAAACTGTACATAGGTATATCAAGAAAGGGGTTGGTGCTATTTTATTCCAGAAGTATGACAGCTTATGGAATATGTATAGATCTTCAAGGAAAATGTATACATATAAAAATGTATAAATAGAAAGAGTCACTAGGAAACTAAATTAATAGCTTCATTATTTCATTTACTTACACTATAAAGAACACAGTTTACCAGATAACATTTTATCTCATTCTGTATATAATATATATACAGTATTATTAATAATGCTATTAAAAATAATGACTAACTTAAAAGACTCTCCAAGTCTACAGAACAGTCAATATATCTCTCCTTTGCATAGGATATAGTATAAAAATGGCTAGGAAAATTGACAAGTCTTATGATTATATCTCAAAGGAAAGTAATTTCATGCTTTACTGCATCTAGGAAACAGGACTTCAGAGTCCATGGACACCAATGATAAAGTCTATATGCAACAAATAGCATGTTTTAAAGAGCTTTTAGCTCATATCGTTCTATTACCACAACTGGTTTGAGATGGAAGTGGCCAAGATTCAAAGCACTCTGGTTGTGCATATGCAAATTGTATCAATAAGTGCACTTTCCAGTGTTTTTTTAATTTCTCCCAGCAACACGGGATATTTCCAGATTCAAAGGGAGATGGTCTATTGAGTAAAGCTCTCAGTTCATGTAGACAGCAATTATAAAATTAGAAAAATGAATCATTGAGGTCTAATTCCATTGTGACTATAATTTTCCCTAGATGGCATTCTTTAGGCAATCTTTCTTAATTGAGTATTGTCTATATCTATTGGGGCTACAGTTCACATAATATGGTCTTTCATCATGATAGCTGAGACACTAGGATTTCTGCAAATTAGTCCCAATGCTACATTATTTTGGCAAAGCCAGCCTTACTATAATGTAATTCACAGATATTTTAAAAGAATTTAGAAATATGTCTATTACTAAATACAGATCTGAACTTACAATAGAAAATTAGGAAACTATACTTGATTGCTTTGTGAGTCATTCTAGATTTACTTGTTTGGGGGAGGGGGAAATTTATTCTCCAAAAATATTTCTTAGAGTTAATATAAACACCAAGAATATAAGAATGTAGATTTTCTAGCTATTAAAAATGATGAATATCAGTTATGTTAATGGCAATGGGATACATTTAGATTTATTTCTATTTAGAGGAAGCCTTTTAAAACCAATGAAATTTTATATTTAAACATAACAAAGTCTGCATTCTGTATTTTTTGAATTTTCAAAACACCTGGAGTTTATTTCCATTGAACTTTTCTTATAATCTTGGGTTGAGATATAGAGGCAAACATACTGTTTTGTTCTTTATTCCCTGGCTAAGTTTCACAGATAAAGCTAGCTGGACAGTCTCTAAAAGCTAAAGAAATGAGAATGGGGAAAGATACAGCTCTTAGCTGGATTTTTCTCTTGAAAGCTTGATCAAATTTTAAGGATTGTTAAAATAATGTTAAGATATGAAGCTTTATCTTTGAATATGGATGAGGATACACAAAATGACTTTGATCCAGTTCCAGAAACCTGAAAAAAAAAAACCATAGAGATCGTCTCATGGTTGGAGAACCAGCAAATTTCATCTGCTGTTTGAAAGTTTAAATCTGCACATTCTTTTAATGTTATGACATTGACTTCAAGGAAAGGAGACAAAAGAGAAATCTGCGGAAGACTGGACATTATTACAGTTAATTGGCAGTTATTTCTGCCTGCACATTGATCAGAAGATAGACCTATTTTGAAAATTAAATTTACTATATTTAATTAAACAACAATTAATTAGAGATTATATTAAGAAGCAAACATATATATTTGGACAATTTATTTATAACTTTTGGGATGAGTTGGGATAGATAAGATGGCGAGGTAAATTTTTTATGAGTAGATTACAATAACAGGTTGTTAACAGAGAGTTTTGAAACTTTAATTTTGTTTTGTTTCCCTAATGTTTTTTTCCTGCTAACTACTTGATCATTTATAAGATATAGGAGACAGTTCAACAAGTTGCAAATAGATTTAGTAGTTTTAAATTTTTGGAGAACTTGTTTTGAAAGAAATAATGTAGCAATATATTAATCACTATTCAGACAGAAGGGATAATATGTTTATAATACTTTTTTTGATACAGCTTTTTTAATGTTTTGATTGTTTTGTGTTTTGTGTTATTTTTTCTTTTTGTACTTTTTGAATTTTTTTTTTGAATTCTATATTTTGTATTTAACTTTGTTTTCAATAAAATAAAAATACATAAAAGTGAATGCTAATGTAGACTTCCAAGCCTTTCAAATCTTCAAAGCTGATTAGATAAAGAATTATGTGTATGTATTCTTAAATTTCTTTGAGATATTGATTAGTTATTTGAGAAATACTCTACCAGAATTTATGTGTTTTTGTGTAAGATCATATGTGCCTATATGTATGATTGAATTGTAGAATACACATAAAAGAAAAGATTTTTCCAACTTGATTGATTTTAAGGTAACCCAATCTCTTAAATTCTTCCTATACCCTTTCTTCTTTCTACAATGCAATATTATTAAAAGGATATTGCTTTCATTAAAGTTTGTCTACCATAAATATTTAGAAATAATGTTCATGTTTATGGCCACCTGGTAATCTCCATATGTTTTGGGACTGCAATTCTCAACCATAATTCCTTGCTGCAGGAAGTCTGGCTTACAATATAGTACAGAAAACACATAATTCTGGCAATTTTAAAAACAACAAATGATGCTAAACCTTACGTTAATAATTTCTCACTGTCTTGAGACATTCTTTTGCTCTACTTCCTCTCAAGAGATCCTGTTTAAAAAGTAAATGTAACCTGACAATTTATACTCTTGTTCATTCACTTGAAAATCTTTTAGTTGTGAAGAAGATGCTACTCTAAGTAAACGACTGATATCTGATGTAGAAAATAAAATAAAATCTGTTATATAGTTGTAGAAAAGAATTTATTTAAAAAAATACTGGGTGCGTGTGTGCGTGTGTGTGTGAATGTTTATTTATTTATTATTTATTTATTTGATTTGTCAATTGCTTACAAGATAATAGATATAAGGATAAACATAGTTATAAATACAAGAAATGAGTACACATAAGAAAAATAAAAGAAACAATAGGACAGGGACGGTAGGCACGTTGATGTGCTTATGCATGCCCCCTACAGACCTCTTTGAAAGAGTGTGAGGTCAATTAGTTAACAGTCTAAGGTTAAAATTTTTGATTTTGGGGAAGAAACAACAAGTCAGGTTAGAGTATTCACCATTGACCACTCTGTTGCTGAAGTCTTATTTCCTGCAAATCAAATTTTGGTGCGGTAACCTTGATTTTGTATCTGTTGTTTGTTTGTTATTGTTATGGTTGAAGCTGAAGTATTTGTTGACTGGTAGGACATTGCAATGTATGATTTTATATACTATACTTAGATCAGATCGAAATGGTGTATTCTAGGTTTTCTAGGTCTAGAATTTTGAGTCTGGTTGCATAAGGTATTCTGCAATGATAGAGGGAGTGGAGAACTCTTGTGAAATATTTCTGGACTTTCTCAACTGTGTTAATATCAGATATGTAATGTGGGTTCCAAATGAGCTGTATTCGAGTTTTGGTTTGGCAAATGTTTTCTATGCCTAGTTAGTAGTGTGATATTAGCAGAGAACAAGCTTCATTAGGATCAGGTTAACGAACTCTTAATGCTTTTTTGGTTATGTATTTTACAGTGGGCTCTAGCACTTAGATATTAGAGATGAGCATTCCAAGGTCCTTGACAGAGTTTGGATATCATGAAGAATCTTGACTATTCATCCTGTCTTTAAATTTTCTGTGGTTTTTTTTTACCGAATATGCGTTTGTTGAGATTTGAAGTTGCCATTTGTTTGACCATTTTGATACATAGTCAAGGTCTTTTTGAATAGTAGCTGTATTGTCTGTGGTGTTGAATAACTTTACATCGTCAGCAAAGAGAACGCAGTTGCTGTTAATATGATCGCAAAAGTTATTTATGTAGTAAATAACTACATAAAGTATATGTAATGTGGGTATATATATATATATATATATATATACTCTTCATATATAGTATGAAGAGAGTTGGTCTTAGAACACTGCCTTGGGGGACTCCACTGTTGGCAGGTACAGAATTTGATTGAAACTCTCCCAATTTTGACCATTTGTTGTCTGTTTGAAAGGAATGCTTCTATCCAGTTATGCAGTTGTCCAGACATACCATAAGATTTTAGTTTTAGTGGTAGTTTGTCATGTACCACTGAATGGTTTTATCAGAATGGCTTTATCAGAAGTCTGTGTAGATTGCATCCATTGCTTCGCCCTGATTGAGTTGTGTAGTCCATATGTGTATATTATATATGTATGTATATGTATGTATATACATATATATAACAGTATACTTACTCACATATCCACACATGAACACACGCACATATATGTGTGTGTGTGTGTATGTGAGTATACTATTTGAAACCAACACAATTCTATATATATAAATAAACAAGAAAGGTAAAGGTTTCCCCTGTTCCATTATGTTTGATTCTAGGGGGCAGTGTTTATTTCAATTTCTTAGCCAAGAGAGACAGTATTGTCCGAAGATATTTCCATGGTCATTTGGCTGGCACAACTATATGCCTAGCAGAGGTGGGATTCAGCAGGTTCTGACCAGTTCTGGAGAACCGGTAGTGGAAATTTTGAGTAGTTCAGACAACCAGCAAATACCACTTCTGACTGGAGATTTTACAGTATCCTTCCCCTGCCATGCCCTCCAAGCCATGCCCACCAAGCCACGCCCACAGAACCGGTAGTAAAAAAATTTGAATCCCATCACTGAGGCTGAGTTGCATGGAATGCTGTTACATTTATAGTAAACTGGACCTATTTATCTACTGCATATTTTTGCATACTTTTGACCTGGACAGGAACTAGGGTAAGTAACAGGAGCTCAACTTGTTGGGAAGCACTCAGTCTCAAACCTGAGCTATCAGCTTTCCATCTGAAAAGCTCCTAACTGAAAAGCTCCTGAAAAGGGCCTAACTGCTGAGCCATCACATTTTCATGTGTAAATAAAGGACAATACAATAGAGCTACAGAGCTTTTTGAAAATGGTGGGAAAAATGGATTTATTTTCAGATTTTTTTTCAATGTTTTTTATACCTATAGGGACCAGTGTAATGGCCTAGTGGTGAAGATGCTTGCTTCTCACTTGGAAGATTCAGCATTCAATCCTACAGTTAAAGATAATTCTCTCTTAGGGCACTGCTGCGAACTCCATATGGTGTCAGGAAGGGCATCTGGCCAGTAAATGCTCAACATTATCCAATTGCCCCAACTCTACCCTGAATTAAGGGATTACAAAAGGAAGTTTTTTTTTAATCATACTTACGGGGAATCTTAGCTCGCCAATTCAGCTCAATATTGACATCATATAAAAAGAAGAAATAGATATGAATTTACTTATCAGGCAGGCAGTTTATTTTATTTCTGTCTGAACTGGTACTACTGCACATAAACTTTCATTATAATTCAAATCTGCAAAAAGTTACCAGATTCAACTGTACCATGCAATCTTTATAAAACAAATAAACATAAATATAATAGATATTAAATCATATGCTGATGACTGTGAGAATATATTTGGCCCAATATTAAAAAAGAAAGAGACAGAAACCAAACTTGGGAAATATTCAACAATGGTAAAATAAATAGTATACATCTTGAACAAAAGTTTCATCATTCTTAAGCATAATGGCTTCCCATACAGGTAGTCCTAAACTTACAACCATTCATTTAAAAACAATTCAGTTGCAACAACCTTGGAAAAAAAATACTTACGACTCACCCTCAAAATTATGACCATGGCACCATCCCTACAATCCCCTGATTTCCAGTTTAGGATATCTTACATTTACAATGTTGTTACATCTTGCAGTCACATGATTATGATTTATCACTTTTTTAGCTCACTTCCAATAAGCAAAGCTAATTGGGGAAGCTGGATTCACTTAATGACTATGGTGATCACTTAATGACTGTGGTAATATGATCATAAAATTGGGTCTGGTCATATGATTGTTTGTCTTACGACCACACCAATATATTTCAGTCCCAATTGTGGTTTTAAACCAAGGGTTACCTGTATCAATAAAAAAAGAATATTTGTAACTCAGAATTGAAATAAGGCATCGTTGGTACTCTCTCAGCCTCCTTGTTTTCTGGCAGATGTTTCAATACCCGAACTAGGTAACATCATGAGAGCTAGTAAGGAATGCTGTTTGCTGTCAGTTTATATTCTGGTGTGTTGCCTGTCTGTATGGATGGGGGAGGTCTTAGGGATTCTTTATTTATTTACCTATATATTACGTGTTACACAATAAAGCAAACGTAAATACTTAGATATATTTTCAAGAAAATATTTGATGTAACCCAAAGCAATTTTTACATTTATGAATACTCTGATGTAATCACAAATTTTCTACAAAGGGATGGAATTTATAATCCAATATTCTTTTCACTTTTTAAAAAAATGTTTTTCTTCTTTTCACTTTTTTAACATGATCATATGCATATATATTTAGGAAGAAATGTCAAATAATGATGATGTCAACACAAACATTAATGGTTAGCATTCTGTTATGTTCTGCAATTATTTCTTAAAATAATAAAATGAGTCTAGTTTTATATCTAATTAGTATAAAAACTTTTGTGACTTTTCAGTTGGGCAAAATGTGCATCAAAGGGGAACAAATTTTGAATTAATGTTCCTCAAGTTACAAAACGTCTCCCAAATATGGAAACCATAACTCCTATAAGATTCAAATTTTGCCAGGTTGTGACTGCTTCAGAATTGCCATATTGCCATACCACCGTCAGTCATGGACATGCGATCATCATTTCCAGGAATCCCTGCCGGCTTCCTACAAAGAAAATCAATTGGGAAGCCATAAGGAAGTCAGAAGTAAAACTCGCACTCCTACTGCTTTTTTGTCCTTCTGTTATCATTCTGTTTCTGTTTTAGATAAGAAATATGCCTAAAGCAATGGCCCAATGGGTTACAGATTGTTTAGTTTTAAAATGAATTGTAAAAAGGAAAAAAATGTACCATGTAAAAGTTGTACAGCTTCTTTTCATGTAAGGGTTTCTTTGAAATATTGAGTTTGATCAAGGTGCTTAAACATTTGTATGCAGTGATGTAACTGTACATGTCCTATTACATTAACTCATAGGTCTATCTGTGCAACATTTTGAATTCAAAGTACAAATGTTTTTTTTAAAGCACCTACCAACTCTGCTTTTTTAGGCAGCAGCTCATTGTTTCCTTGAATGATGTGTCAGTGTGATAAACATCCATTACATAACTAAGTGAAGATAAACACCCATTATCTTCAAATAAACATGGAGTGGCTATGGGCTCCTACCCCACCAGTTGTTACTGTTGTAACAAGCATTTTGTGACATATAAAATATGTTAACATTCCAAGGACATATTTTCTTTTCAGATTGTATGCAGACAGATATGAACAAGAAGTCAGCAGGTTTCTGGCCCCATTTCTAATACTCTTCTTTGCACTGCCTTATCTTTCAGAACCACAATCTCTTTACCTTACAAAGACAGTCTATTAAACATCACTAGAGCCTCTTTAATCCTCAGAAATCATGTAAACATAGGATTCCTGATTATATGGCCAATTTTAAAATATTCAATTGATTGTTAGGCTTTTCTCCCTAAACAGTAAAGACGTTGAAAGTAGTACTGTATAAAGATGTGCTGATACTAAATAATACTCGAAAGATACAATATTTATTTAAACTTGACTGGCATTAAAGATTCTGCAATATATTTTTAAGTAGATGAAATGTTGTTGAATGGCATTTTATGTTAATTGCAGTGAAACTCATAAATATATTTTTATGGATGCTCATGAAGCACTGCATCCTTTGCTTAAATGTATCTTCCATCCTAGAACAGAAATCATAAACTGAGAAAACAACAACCCTTCCTTTTCTCTCATAATAAAGACATCAGAATATAGTTTGGATAATGATCTTAAAAGCAACTTACCTTTTAACATTTCAAACTAAAGGTGAAAGAGTGGAGGAAAAGTCAAAACTCTTTTAATATGCGATCAATTATTTTCTGCTAAATAAAATCTGTAATCAAAATCCACTCTGATTATAATGTACCTTGAATGTGTTTGTTTTTGTTTTTCTAAACAATTTATCTTTTATTTGTCATTGCCTCAGATTAATTTCAAACATAGAACAAATACAAATAATGATGAAAATATTTTTTTCTTGGTTGTTCCTGCCTATCTCACTTTTGTGGTGGATCATTTAATTACTGCTTCATAAGAAGAATAAATCTTGTTTTTCTAATGTGACTCAATAGCCTCTATTTGATAGCATGTTTTCTTTCTTGCCTCTCCTGTTTTTTTATAAAAACATTACTATGTTTGAACTGAAAGTCTTAATTGCTGATCATTTACCAATATCCTTTGTATGTGACAAAAATGTATAGTCAACCTGTGCAGAAGGTATCTATATGTAACTGTTATTTTACTTAGTATTGTCAACATGAAGAGGATGGCTGTGACATGGTTATTATCTGTCTGTCTATCTATCTATCTATCTATCTATCTATCTATCTATCTATCTATCTATCTATCTATNTCTATCTATCTATCTATCTATCTATCTATCTATCTATCTATCTATCTATCTATCTATGCCACCCATCTTCACTTAGAAAAGCTTATCATGCGTATAGATTAGTTAAAGCAAACACCCAGGCCTAATACCTATGTATTTTTTTTCCAGGTATGGTGGAAAACTAACAGGTTTTTGCTCAGATTTGGTTAGAGAAAAATAATTGTTCAAAAAAGCTGACTATAATTCTCTATATTCTAGATGAGGTAATAGATGAGTTAATAGGTAATAGATGAGGTTAAAGTTTATGATCATCAGTTATTTAGAGTACACTAGTATCTGGCCTTGCATGCACAGATTAAAGGATGCTGGCTTGAATCCCTGTCTTTTTGAAGTAGGAGTCTCTAAACCCCTCCTCCAAAAAATCTTACAGGAATAGATTGGTAGTTTGGTAGTTATTAGCAGAGTTTCCTCTTTATTTTGATTTTAAAAATTAGATAAGGTATAAATCCTTCACTTTATGCTTAACATTTCATTAGCTTAGAAGAACAAAATGTACAAAACTATGTATTATATGTACAAAACTAAACATTCTGCCAGAATGAGGGTAATGATTCCAGAAGTCTTTATTAGATTTGGTTCTTTTCTTCTGCTTCTCATAATAACCTTTGAGTTAGGGTATTTGTCTCTTTCCTGTGGTGACCATGCTAAGAAAAGATATTCTGTCTTTCAGGATTAAAGGTTAAAAAAAACCAAAAGGCAAAATTGGAGTTTTCAATCATTTTCTAAAGCCCATAAGAATTGAATCTTTTTGGTCCTCTGGGCTCTTCAGAAACCATATTTTCCAGGTTTTGGTGATCACTCTGTGTGCTGCCCCCACTCACCCATGTATCAGGGTTGGTATAGAGAACTTTATTTAATCTGTTTCCCCAACAGTTCTATTTCAGGTTTTCAGTTAACCTCCAGCTGCAAGCTTAGCACAGTTATTGGGTCATGACAAGTAGAAAACCAAAAGCAAAACAAACCTACAACCAAATCAAAAACAGTCTTGGAAATAAAGGTTTTGCCTGGGTAGGTTACAAAAATAAACAGCCAACGTCCCTCTGGGTCTGGGGTTCCACTGAGATTTGTCAACAAGTCTGGTGGTCTGGTTTCAAGGCTTGCAAGGAGAAGACACAGGAATTGTTCAAGCCAGGAGTTCAGGGCGTTATTTTCAATGAAGCCAGCCACAAAGAAGCTCCAGACTAACCTTCCAGGCAATGGACAATTAGTCCACCTGACAGATAATCAACTGCTCCAAACACAAACATAAACACTCTCTGCAACTGAATTAAATCCATGAGCTGCAGAATCCTGGAAACACAAACAGCAATCTGGCCACGATCCACACACATTGCTTCTAGCAACGTCTGGCCACAATCCACACATGTTGCTTCCAGCCTCTCTCTGCTGCTGTGCTAAATAGTCTCTCCTGGTGCAGCCTATTAAGAAGGGTGAGGCCTTTGCCCCATCAATCTGGCAGATCTCTGTCTGTCTGTAGCTTCTCCCCACCTTCCTCATTTGCCTGAGAGCTCTTCCCAGCAGGGCACGTTCTGCTGGCAGTTCAGGATCAGCAATACTGAATGTGCCAGGAATGCTTTCATTCTCCCACACGGACTCTCAGAAAGACATGGAGGAGCCATCATCCAGAGGACACATCACATCTCTGATGCTATCTTGATTGATAGGATTAATTAGGTCTTGTGTGTGTGACACTCTTGGGATGAACATTTTTTCCTCTTGCACGAGACATGTCCTTATCTTTTTCATATTTTCATTTTGTTTAAGGAACTTTTCATACATTTATAAGCAAATCTGTTTATTTTAGAAAGAATGTGAATGAAAGTAGCCAGAAAGACGGAATTACATTTCAGAGGAAATGTAATTTTTAAAAATATTTTGTTCTTTCCCATTTTTTATAGAATTGAGAATAAAATTTTGATGAAATAATTAAAAAAATGGGAAGAAAAATGGAAAGAATCTGTTCTACTGATTACATTGTAGACTAAAAGAAATGAGGATGAAACCAGATGAAATGAATTTTTATTTGACACACTTTACAACTGAACACCAGAGTTAGAATGAAAATATTCCAAAATGAAAATATGTCTTGACTGGTGGTAACATTAATAGCTTCTAGTTATATTACTCTAATTTCTTTAAATTTACATGGAAAGGTATTTAGATTTTGGGAAGGATAAAACCATGCTTCTTTTTTTTAAAGAAATGGTAAGTTGTTAATGCTATACTGAATAGTTATGACACCATGACATTTAACAGTGAGATTTATGGATTTTACAATCAAGAATAAGGAAGGGTAGAAAAGAACAATGCAACACCTTTGACTAAAGTATAAATATAAATTTCTCTTACATTGGGGAGCTTTCACATACTCAGAACAGGCAATCTGCCAGCAAAGATAAAATAACTTTCACGTGTTGTTTTGTCCAGATTTTGCCAAAACTTCAGAAAACAACAGTCAGTCACCACGCAATTTTCTTCTTTTCTCTTTTCTTCTCACCATGCATTTTTTTCTTTTTAGTTTGTATGAAATTAAAATATTTACCGCTGAAAAGAGCGTATAATTACTCTTTAACAGGTGAGAAAGTTATAGACTGTCTGCCAAGAGCAGAAAATGGTTGTCTGTAATTTAAATATTGTAGAAAAGATTATTTTGGCAGGAGAGGCTTGCTTGGCAAAATTATAATTGATGAAATATTAAAGTAACAATCTTTAAGTACCTGATATTTTTATCAAGCCTCATATTTTAGACAGTTGAAAGAATCCTTAAGAGAATGATCCATCAAAGAAAGTCTCTTTTCACAAGTGAAAACAAAAATGAAATAAGACCAGTCTCTTGAATAGTATGTTCCAAAACAAGTTTATTGAGTGTTATCATAAAATCAGTTTTATTTTTGAGGAAAATCAAAAGGTTAATATAATTATTCTACATGAAATCCAAAGTCTCTTTCCAAGCATAAAAGTGTTAATTTTATCTGATCTACTCCAATATCTGCCAGCCTGTTCGTCCTTTCTTTTTCAGCTGTTGTGGAAAACTTATTTTCTAATCTTTTTCTCTCAAAAATAAAGCAAAAAGAAAGATCTTGTCCAGACAAAAAATAATTTGCAGCTTTGCAATCCTGAGTAGTGTCAGAAAAATTATTTGCCAGGACATGTTTCAAATCAACAATCACATTAATAGACTATAAATGCCAACAAAACATATATTTCATTGGCTTCTATTTTTCACAAAGTTACACTGTATATGCTCTTTCCAATCAAAAATCAGTTTGGTCAAGCAGTTTATTTTGTATAGTAGCAAATCAGAAGTCTGTGGACCAGTGGTGGGATTCAATTTTTTTTACTACCGGTTCTGTGGGTGTGGCTTGGTGGGCATGGCAGGGGAAGGATACTGTAAACTCTCCATTCCCATCCCACTCCAGGGGAGGGATAATGCAAAATCCCCATTCCCTCCCCACTCCTGGAGTAAGGTTACTGCAAAATCTCCTTCCCTCCCCACTCCACTAACCTGCTCTCCAGCTCTGTTCTCCTGTGCAGGGCAACAAAAGATCAGCTGAGAATCAGAATCATTGCCTCAGAGTGGGGCAAGTGGGGAAAGCTTCAGTAACTGCCGTACATGAATCTGCTAGGAGACATGATTGTGAAAAGTAAACATGACAATTCCCAAATAACCAATAACTTTTTAATTGCAATAATATAGCTGTGAAAAAATGAATCTAGGGTTGCTGTCTGCAGTTGGGAAAGAACTGTAGCCAAGCCACAAAAACTTCCCACTCCAACTTTCCCAAAGCTCAGCTCATGTCTTTTCCCAAAGGCCCAGAAACTTGAGAAAAATGGATTCATTCATTCATTCATTCATTCATTCATTCATTCATTCATTCATTCATTCATTCATTCATTCATTTTTCCATTCACAATTTACTCACAGGAATATGCTGGTGTCCAGAGACAGCTTCACCCACTCAGTCCTTATCTTATCTTAGCAAATGCTAAGGCAGGGTATGTGTGAATGTGTGGAATGTGTAACACCAGTCTCGCGTACCTTTCTTCTCAGAACAGAACAATAAGCTCTTTAAATTCAGTCCAAGAAACAAAATTAAGTGGAGCAGGCAAGATACATATACACTCTTTAAATTGCCAAACTTAATAAAAATCTTGCAGTCCAATAGTTTTCATTTTTGAAAAACATTTTTAAATGCTAGTCGACCTCCAACGATTTGCAATATACATAAAAATTAAAGATATCCTATGGTAAATAAATTCTATACATTTTACACTTTTAGTTTTATACAGTGAGTATAATCACAAACAGCTTGTTATGTTAAAAATAATAACACAACTGTAGCATAAATTTACTAAAAACCACATAACGAAAAGGTTCAGCTTTTTTCAATTGAAAAAAGAAAGCTTTTCAGCTCACAGACAAAAATTCCAATAATGTATATGAAAAATGATCAGATATAATTGTTTCAATCTTAATAAGCATATATTAAATTATATTGTTAAAAAACAACAAAGTATGAGTAACAGCTCTTGAAATGAAAATTATTTTTTTCTTCTTAAATGTTCTCCTAATGCTCTTTTCATACATTAATACTTCAATGATTAGTTTTGGAAATGATTTCAGACAATTTATACACTTGAATAGAAATGCATAAAGGCAAGTTGATAAAATTTATATGCTGTTACCAAGGAGAGCTATCTGATATCTCAGGAGTATATCTCAATGATTCCTGATACTACAGTTTTATACAGAAAATGGAATTAGAAAAGACTCTTTTTACAATGCCAAATAGATCATGTATCCATGCACCTCTATTTGTAGACTGGTTCTGGACCACTAATTAAGACAGATTATAGAATAGAATATAGAACAGATTATAAAATATTACTAAACATCTCTCAGCAAGTATTTTCTGGGTACATTTTCTGAAGTTTAGTTTGTCTATTTGAGCTGATTGGACATAAGGGCAAAGACAAAAAGGGAGGAATATTTGCTCTTAACAAACAGCTAAAAGGGGGAGTATTCTTTTTGAAGGCAGTATTTTTATTTTTTCTGAACATTTATAAATATTTCACTGCCACTGAATATTAATTTTTCTTCTGCCACCTTCCATTTGTGTTTTGATTATAATTTATCTTAGTATTATGTTGCATTTCAGAAAGGCAAAGATATACCATTTCATCAGCATAAATTTCATAATTTTCACATTAATCTGTTCTTTGTTTACATAGTGAGGATTGTGAATTGCTTGTGATTTAAATCACAATCATGTGTACAGCATTTAACTGAGCCATTAACTGAGCCTTTCTTATTGTTTGCAATATTTTCTTTTGATTTTGAGTGATACCATTTCTGAGATTTTCTGTACCAACCTGGAATAAAATAACTGCAGTGTGTATATCCTGCATTCCTCTTCTGACCAGGTTTTCTATCACCCATTAAAACAATCCACAACTTTTTTTCTGACATGTTCCTATATTCTTTTCAATATTTTGTTCTTTCTTACACTTCTGTATCAGTTGGAAAGACTGAAGTTCTATGAACTTTATACTTTTATAATATCAGTTTTGGAGACTGAATAAATTTATTTCAGGTCCAGCTGCAGTTTGCTTGAAATTGCTAAAAGTCTAAGTTTGCTATTTTTCACCCCTTTTTAAAAAAAATAATTTTTATTGATTTTTTTTTAAAAAAAATCTTGAAAATGGTGGTATTTTTTTGTCATGTCAGCCTTTACATTGATATATGAGCAAAATATAAGCAGTATAAGCATTTATATACATATATACAAATATATGCATATTTACATTTAATCTTTATATAAATTTTTATCTTAATCATTATATTGCAATTCAATCTCATCTTAAATTCTAGTTCACATTTTATAGACTTCCTTTCTTATCCCTCCATACATAGAAATTTTTCCATACTGCATAGAATTCTGAAGTGTTTTGCTCTTTCAATTCTAACGTCATGCTATCTAGCTCAGCACATTGAAAAATCTTTTCTATTATTGCTTCATAATTTAGTATTTCTTTTAACTTCAATGTTTGGACACGTAATAATTTTGCTGTTGTAATTACATGAATAATTAGGTAAATATCTGCTTTTTAAAAATTCTCATTTATTATTCCTAATAAAAGCATTTCTGGTGTGAAATTAATTTTTAAATCCAACATTTCTTCTAGCCATATCCATATTTTGCACCAAAACTCTTATATTTTCTTTCACTCCCACCACAATAGGTGCCCTGCTCAAACATTTCCAGTATGAAAACAGTTGAGAGCTATACATTTTGGTTATCCTTTTTAATGCTGTGACTTCATTTTCTATTTCAAATAAATTGGACTTTCTTATTCTTCCTTATTCTGAGCTTCAGTTAATATTAGAAGGCCAATTTGATGACTTTCCAACACCCCCTAAATAGTTTGTGTAAAGATGTGATGAGCAATAATGAAATTGACAAGTTTTGGCAATGCCCTTTTATATGTGGAAGGGGTAATATGCAAAATTCAAGCTATTGGTTTCCCCCTTTTCCTATGAAATGTGGTTGCTGTAGAATCCAAATCTCACATTTTATGTTGGCAGAAGTCAGTCATAGTTGTCTTTGAAACTGATTCTGAACATATTTATATTTTAGCCATCATTCCACATTTGGAAATAAATGTGTTAGCTACTTTAAGAAATTGATCAAAATCTATCTGTGCTTCTGTTCTTGTAGTTTACTCTGATTCCTTTCTTTTAGCTCCAGCAAAAGGTACAAAGTAATACTGACGGTGTCATCTTCAAAATGCCTATTCTGTTTTTCTCCCTTTACTCAGAGAGCAATATTTAAAGTAAGTTAGAAAGACAGTACTCTGACACGGCAATATTAGACATGTAGAAGCTATTATTGTGCAATTACATGAGAATCCAAAACATTTGCTTGCTGAGTAGTACAAACAAGATTCTTTAAATTTGTCTGTCCATCATGAATTAGATGTTTTTTTCCAAGACTAACATGAATTTGATTAGAATGCAATTTTTTTCTTCTAAATTTCTATGTACTGTACATTTCAAAGAAGATTTAATACTACAGAAAGCAAAAACAAACAAACAAATCACATTTGATGGATTATGCTCATCAGACATGTCTGGAAACATGCCACAAACACATATGCTTAACAATTAATTTTCATACTACCTTAAAATAATCTGAAAATTCAAGACACCAAGTAAACTGAGCAACCTATCTGAATTTTTTAAAAGAAAACAACATTAGAAGATAGAGGTGATAAGAGTTATGCAGTAAATTCTTTTTTCAAAATTTTTTAATTGGTTTTTAAAACAAACATAAACAAACAAAACATAAAAACATCAGGCCATCTTCCATATATGTACATA
>BHFT01004581.1:0-18260 GCA_004320025.1 Laticauda laticaudata
AAAGTTACAATGGCACTGAAAAAAGTGACTTATTACCATTTTTCACACTTATGACCGTTGCAGCATCCCCACTCTCATGAGAGGCCAGGCGAGGAGAAGCACCCCTTGATATGAGTGATGTCGAGTTAGCCATGCCTACCCAGTCACATGACCACCAAGCCACACCCACCAACTAAGCAACGGCCACAGAACAGGTTGTAAAAAAACCTGAATCCCACCCTGAGCTGGATATAATGTACTGTATAACAGTTCTATTGTATGTGCCCAAAAATAAAGACATGACTAGGTTAAATCTTCCTAAAGAACAAAGAGTTATTCTAAAACTGTGGAATAAATCATTTTCCTTGCATAACTCACCATGATGTCTTGCTTTGCAACTTTAGCATAAATATCCACTCGTCCTCTGTTTTCTGGGCAAATGTCTAGTCGCCCACAAAAAGGAGAAACAGTCACAGTTCGGCCTTTTGGCAAGATAGGGAGGCCATTGGTTAAGCCACCATCGATCCATTTCTAGTGGAAACAGTAACGTTCTGTCAATTATCAACTGCTTTATTATCTGTCTACATATCTGGATACAATTTCCTGTGTCAAAACCTTGATTCTCTCAGGGAGAGAATCGCATCTATTGATCTGTATTATGCATTTTTAATTCTCTAACTTGTATCATCTGTATGTCATCTAGAAAGCCTTATGGCTTCAACATCTAACCTAATTTTCCTTGTTTCTTCTCTATCCTGTTACTTTCAGTCCTTTCTTGATGAAAACTTCTAAACCTGCATACTCTGCTGAAATATTTTAGCTTATCCTTTCAAATATTTTGTTCAGATAATGATTTTGGATATTTTCGTCCACAGGCAAGATGACTGTAATTGTTGTTTTAAAGGGAACAGAAAGATACCATATTTATGCATGTATCTTTTCAGGTACATAATTCTCTAAATCAGGGGTGTCCAGCCTAGGCAACTTTAAGACTTGTGGACTTCAACTTCCAGAATGTCAATGCTGATGGTATTCAAGTGGTATTGGTGACATCCAAGGTCCTTGTTATTTTTGGTGCTATCTTTTGCCACAGTTATTCTACTTCTGTAATAAGGTCTTTATATTTTGTGATTTTTTTTGTCTTGTTCTTTCTCTTTTATTCTGCTGTTACCAGGTACAGGTAGTCCTCAACTTACAACAGTTCATTTAGTGACCATTCAAAGTTACAATAGCACTGAAAAAAGTGACATGATCATTTTTCACAATTACAACCACTGCAGCATCCCCATAGTCACAAAATTAAAATTCAGGCACTTGGCAACTGACTCTTATTTATGATGGTTGCAGTGTCCTGGGTCAGTGATCCCCTTTCATGACCTTCTGACAAGCAAAGTCAATGGGGAATGCGAATTCACTTAACATGTTACTAACTTAACAACTGCAGTGATTCACTTAACTGTGATAAGAGAGGTCACAAAATGGGGGGAAATTAACTTGACAGTTGTCTCATTTAGCAACATCAATTTTGTACTCCCTCAGACCCATAGTCAGCTCCAAAGGAGCACCACTACAAAACCTAGCTAAACACTTAGCAAAACAACTACAGCCCCATAGCCCCATGCTGAAACCGCGCTTCATATGTACAAAAACTCACACACTATCGTAGAAATGAATCAAGATCTACACGTGGAACAAGAAGATCTCTGCCTTGGAAAGTTTCGAACGTGTTCAACTATTTCAACACAAGTCCCATTAAAAGAAACTCTCGAAATAAATCAAAATAAAATACCAACGCAGCTAAAGAACCTCATGGAACTAACAGAAACTGCTTAACAAAACACATATTTATTCACATAACAAGGAATAAGAATACAACAGCTAAATTGAAGGATAGCCCCTAAGGGATCATCAATCTGTCCACCCGTCATTGCAAACCTGTTCATGGAAGAATTCGATCCAGAGCCCTGGCCTAATGCCACCCCGACAAACCCAAACTATGGGTAAGCTACATACGAGGAAATTTGTTGATTTGGCCGCATGGAAGAAACCTAACGATTTCCTAACACACCTAAACAACACACACCCCCAGAATCACAGTTGACCATGGAACAGAAATAAACAAAACTACGCATTCCTAACGTGATACATAATCGTACACAGAACAGATGGCACACCTAGGACACACCATATATCAAGAGAAAACACCACAACCAAACCACGTACCTCCAACGCCCCAAATCCCCACCACCAACCACACGCACACGACTAAATTCCGGCTGCCAACAAACACTACATCACCAGAACCACGCCTGGCAGACAAGACATGCATATAGACTGACACTATGCCACCTGACTAAAGTAGCTGAACAGCCCCAACGGCTTCCACAACAAACAAGAACATCACCTAGCTTGATCCCCAAATAACCACTAAGACATAACAGAGACCTAGAGAGATCAACAGACTAAATGGCAAACAGTTGTCCTGCCTACATTAAGTAGCAGTAACTAGCAGACAAAATCAGTAAGATACTACACAGGCATTCACATCCAAACGGACTGACTTACAAACAGACAAAAAATCCAAGCAGCCATCAACTTAGAACCACCCAAAGACAAAACTGCCGCAAAAAGCACATACGACAGTCCTATCATTCCCGCACTACTGGACAGAACCATCAAAAATAATGTACACCCGGCCTGCGATGAACTCACCAAACAATGCCAGTATATTAAGCGTGGCAACACACACCCTCCTCCACTTAGCTCCAACCATATGAAAAACCAACAGTCACAATCAACTTCGAAATCGGCACTAAAACCCTAGTCCACACCATCACGAATACCACCCCAAAGCCACACGGAATCGAATAGAAAACAAGCTCATAGACGGATTAGAAAAACAGACCAACCGTGCCACAATGCAGAAAGTAATTGAGCTGAATTCGACCAGATACTGTCAATCATTTGAAAGCCTTGCACTCATGTACCAATAGAAAGATCTCCACACGCACAAGCCATGCAAACAGCTGGGCCAACAACACACGACTCCTCTCTGATACCTCCAGCCTTCAAAACACATCCCCAAACCAACAGGCACCCAGATGAAACCAGCTCTCCACATAAATGATAATGTCACCTTCATTGCCAAAAGCAAGCTGCACTGAAAGCTCTACAAACAGGAACCATAGTTGGCCCAAGCCAATTCAAAGCCACAAACAAACAGATCAGAAGAAAACCAGAAACACCAATACAACAACTCACAAAAACAATAAATAAATAAACACAGAAAACCAAAGACTCCCAATCAATCCAGGAGTGTAAAAAACTTCATCCTCGGACAGCAGTAGGCTAACCTCCAAATTAAAACTAATGGCTGCTAACTAGCACTGACCCCAATACGAATCTCAATACAGAAAGTCCCTAGAATGCAATGCAGAATAGAATCTGCTGAAACGTTGCTTCACTTTAAAAGCACTACAATGACGTTGAGGATAATACCCGAAGGAAGCCTGAACAAACACACACATCATTCATATAGTATTATTAATTATTTGTTTTTTTTAAAGTTTCGCGGGTACTTACATGATCGGCAGTTCATCTTCCTTCTCAACTTACAGAAGCCTGATGATGCAGATGAGATTCTGCTGAAACGTTGCTACAACTTAAAAGCCACTGCAATGACGTGGGATAATACCGCGAACGTGGGATAATACCCGAAGGAAGCTGAACAGCACACATGTAAGTATCCGCGAAAACTTAAACACACACACACACATATATATATACACACACACACACACACACACACACTATTACAAAGAAGATGCTGCAGCATAATGTATAGTTAAAATCTACTTAAAAGTAATCATGGAGCATGACGAAAATTTTTAGGATATATCCTAAGTATTTAAACCTGTGTAACCATGGAAGTATTTGTTTTAGAGTGCTATGCATTGCTTCATGAATCACTGAATTTATAATTGGGATAAATGAATAAGTCTGTCTTCCTTATCTCTTATAAATCAGTATAAACTCCCACAACATGAAGCTTATTTTTAAAACCACTTTAAACATTCTACTATTATCTGGAGTAATATACTTTAATGCATAGCATTCAAATAAAGAGAAACTCAGCTATTTGCAGTATGAGAGAGAATACACACCCACCCACCCACCCCACACACAAAACTTATGGCCATACAACTGTTGGAATATTTGTGATCCAACACAACAAATAATATAATTACTAGACTTTTAATGCCTGCACAACAAAAGAAATTTTAACACCTCCGTAGCTCAAAATATAACAAGTTGTGTCTATAGCAGCATTCTCTTATGCAAAAATTTACCTAATTCTCTCAGCCTTGTGATATACTCCAGGCAAGAAGCATACCCAGAAGTACTAGCTCTAACTTTATTGTAAAGTTACATAAACATATTGTTGCAAGTCTAAAAGTACATCTATTCCTCCTTGCCTTTGTAACTCAAGAAGTTAGGGAGGGTCCCTTCTGTGACATTTGCCATGCTTCCATTTCTTCTTTGGGCTAAGCTGTCTCTTATCTGCTATCTAGTCTGCAGCTCTTCCTCTTGTTTCCAAAGGTCATTCTCATATACCCATTACAAGAACAGAAGTTACTTCCTAGATTGTTACGAACAAAGAAAACCATCTATATTGTTGTGATATCTTTGCTGCTTTAATAATAACTAGAAGTGTCAATCGCATGAGAATCTACAATATTTCATTTATTTTAACATCAGGAACATTCCATGCCAATTCACAAGCCATGATGAGTGATACTTTTGCCAGAGCAAGTCTTGAAGCATAACACCACATAATTGGCTTTCAAGGCCATAATGTTTCAAAGGTGACATGTTAATATGAGTTCTTAAAAAAAATCAGATAGTGATGATCAGCCTACTTGATATGAGGATTTTTTTTTTGCAGCATGCATAAAAACACAGTATCCAGAATAAGAATAATTATACAGACCTGTCCTTTATAATCCACTGCATTTATTCCTGCATAAAGAGGAATAAAACTGCTGGCTAACAAAGCCTAGAAAACATAGGAAAAATATGAATAATTCTTATCTTATTCCCTTAACTGAAGAGAAATACTGAATAATAACATCTCTACCTTAACTCATCTTTCAGACCATACAGTTTATAACTTTAATTACCAAAGTGGCTAGGAGGGAGCAAAGAGTCAAGAGTAGATCCATTTTAGAGTTAAAGTCCAGGTATTCCCATTTGTCTACAATGTAAGATGCTTTTTAAATCCTTTTTCAATTCTGTCAAGTCCTGGACCAAGCTACCTATATTATCTTAGCATGAGACTTTAAAAGAAAAACATCTATGAGTGAGACTCACTTAACAACTTCTTTACTTAGCAATGAAATCTCTGGTCACATTTGTACTCTTAAGTTGAGAACTACCCATAAAGGCCAGTTAAGATTTCCAAGACAATTAGGTCATGAATTCCTGGCTATAAATATGTCCAGTCTTCATTTTTAAAGCAAGGGAGCTGTTCAAGTGAGGAACATGAACAGCTTGCAGGCCAAAACTAATAAAACCTAAACTCTTAAGTCCCTGGAGACAACTGGATGATTTCACTTATAGGAGTAATATGCAACTTTCCTACCTTAACAAGATCTTCTCTGGAGGCAAAATGTGAAAGCAAATAATTTTTTCCATTCTTAGTACTAGTGACTGATATAAAGAGGCGGTTTTCTGCTATCTCGTGGGCATTAGGGGGGAGGATTGAATCAATGTAGCCCCTATGGAAAAACAGAATAAATATTAGTCCACTTTAATAATTAAACAGCTTCTAAATAATTTAGGAAAACATGAATGCTGCATTTCACCACAGTAACTATCACAAATGCAGTATTTCTTATGTATCATTTATTGGGAAATTTACAAAAAAACAAATTTGGCAGTATAAATATTTACAATCCTACCTAAGTTTTGTCATGAGATCATAACCAGGTGTTAGTGCTCCAAAGTAGAGTTTTCTAGTATCTTCAGCAAGTTGGTAGGTAATAGTTGTACATTTCTGAAAAAAGATTCAAATACCAATTGTAAACACAGCTCCTCTCAACACATTAATCTAATTATGTGAAAAATTTAAATGAGTTTTTAACATATGCATTCACACAGATGGATGAATAGATGGACAGATAACAGAAATGCAGTTTGAGAAGGGTCTCTTTTTTATACACTATAAATCGTTAAAATGCTACATATTAATAAGCAGGCTTCCTAATTAGAACAATACATTTAAGAACACATGTGTATTATCAATATTGATAAATGAAGTAAAATTCATTATGTTCCTACCCTTAGGAGGCATCATAATTTTAATGAAAATTATCATATTACTGAAACTAAAGTAAATGAAAACCAACATGGAAGCAAAGAAAGACTTCTGAAATCATGCTAAGAATCGTGGTAAAGAAAAAGAAAAGCTACAGAAACTTGAAAAAAAGGGACAGGCTTTTTATTACTTTTATTATGTATAGTTCATTGTAAAGTGTAAATATTGTCAGTAAATTAACCATTTATAGAATTATTAACTTGCATATTTTGATCAGAGGTGGTATTCAACAGGTTCTGACCAGTTCTGGAGAACTGGTAGCAGAAATTTTGAGTAGTTCAGAGAACCGGCAAATACCCACCTCTGACTGGAGATTTTAAAGTATCCTTCCCCTGCCATGCCCACCAAGGCATGCCCACATAACCGATACTAAAAAAATTTGAATCCCAGCATTTTGATGCCTACTTGACCAGTTCATAGACTGATTGTAAATACAGGGAGAAATATTTTTTTTTGAAAAAAGTTAATAGTTTTCTCATAATATTTCAAATGATAAGAATACATCAAAAGCTGCTTATTTATTTCCATTTGACTAAGATCTATTATTATTTTATTGAAATATTTAATGATGCCAATTTTTTGTCCAGCTAGAGTACAGTTTCTGAACTATAAAGGATTAGGATGAGCAAAAGAGACCCTGGAATTTATGAAAAGAATCATACAGCTTTAAATCAAAGAAAACTGCAGGTGACAATGTTTATTTTAATACCACAGACTTTCAAGTTTTAATTTATTTAGAGAAATCCTCATTAAAATGCAAAACTAGCTTTAACAGCTGCAGGTAGCATATGGGCAATCCCTATGGTGCTGGAATTAAAGTTAGTTAAACAACAGTGATTTCCACCAAACCCAGTGACTCCCCAAACCCTTAAAAGGATGTGACCAAGGTAGTTGCAGCAGCTTTAGTTGAAATATGACCCAGAGCTAAAAGCATGGTCATCTGATTTACAAGTTAAATGTAAACAATAAGCTCAGTGAATAAATCCTGATCAGATGCAGTTGAGCTAGGCTGGTTTAAAACCTGGCAATATACTAAGTTAAATGAAATAAAAAATAAATAAAATTGTAAGCTATAGACAAAGTGAAAATACTATGCAGTGCTTGCTACAGTTGTTCATGTACATTTCTATCACCTATTCAACCTGTTGGTTCATCCCTTCCCCTACCTTCTTTTGATAATATCTTATTTCAAAATTATTTTTTATAATATTTTTCTTCAGATACACTGTCATTTACAGAGCAGTCATAAAACTATCTGCAGTTGTGATAGGATGAATAATTATTCATAACTCAACCTATTCTACTCAATCAAATTCATATTCAGATTAATATAGTGGACATTAGACCTTGGGATACACAAACAGTTCTTAAAACCTAGGATCTGCAATAGTAATAGGTTGGAAATTATTATCAAACAGAGTAGAATTGTTGTCAACTGCACAGAGTCACTTTCCGTAAGATGGCTGGCTTTATACATTTAATATTTAATATTAATAAATTAACACATTGTTATAAAACATATAAAAAGGCTTTTCTTCCATATTTAATAGGAGGTGGTGAAGGAAGAGCAGCACATTGTTGTTACATATATTCAAATCATATTAGTTATATCAGTCCTATCAGCAGACAATTCTCACTCAGAAATATCTGTGACCATTAACAGTTCCATATATATGATAGTTGCATAAGACAATTACCTAGTTTACTTCACAGGTATACCTGGAACTTACCAGGACTGTGGTGAGAAAGGTTAACAATTGTCAGTATATACTGGAATCTGTCCTTCATGGTTTGTAAGTTGTGATATAAAATTGGTCAGTTATGATTGATACGAATTTACACATTCTGCAGCAGTTGTTCAGCAAATCACCATGGCCGTTAAACAAATCAGCAGTTATTAAGCAAACACTGCAGACATTAAGCAAATCAATGCTTCCCTGTGGGCATCATTTTGCTAAAAAATGGAAGTGCCATTTTTTTTTGCGAAACTACTGTAAAACATCATTACACAATGGCAGGAATGCTGTAAATGGCCATAAATGCAACCCTATTGCTGACTGTACAAAGTTCTATTACATGTCTGAAGGTGGAGAGCACACTGTCAGAACTTCAAATCTGCGCTATAAATATGTCAAGGAGGTACATCATAACTTCGAACAGTCACAAAGTGACTGGTTTTAGTGAAATAGTGTAGTTTGCTTAATGGTTGTACCTGAAAAAAAAATCATTTTTTTTGTTTTGCAGAATATTATAAATTTACAAGCCACAGTAACTGGTTCAGCCAGATGTGCAAAGTCAAAATACCGCATCCAGTTTTGTTCACCACATTATAAAAAATATGTTGAGACTCTAGAAAAAGAAAAACCAGGATGATTAGGGGGTCTAGAGGCTAAAACATATGATGAATGGTTGCAGGAACTGGGCTTGGCTAGTGTAGTAAAGAGAAGGACCAGGGGAGACATCATAGCAGTCTTCCAATATTTGAGGGGCTGCCACAGAGAGGAAGGGGTCAGGCTATTTTCTAAAGCGCCTGTAGGCCAGACAAGGAATAATGGATGGAAACTGAACAAGAAGAGATTTAACCTGGAAATAAGGAGAAACTTTCTGACAGTGAGAACAATNGGAAGTTGTGGAAGCGTCATCACTTGAGACTTTCAAGGAGAGATTGGACTGCCATTTGTCAGAAATGGTGTAGGGTCTCCCGCTTGGGCAGAGGGTTGGAGTAGATGACCTACAAAGTCCCTTCCAAACTCTGATTATCTGTTATCTGTTAAAATTAACCAGTTCATATTATAACTTAAAGTGTTAACATTATATCTTAAGGTGTTATATCAGAACAGAATGTTTTTAAAATCTGTAGAAATAACAATCCTTTTTCTAATCTTCATCACTGTAATCTTTTTTTCAAATCCATAGCCAAAAACAAAACAAAATACATCTGCAAATACAAATTAAAATGGGAGAAATCGATTTGTTGTTGCAGTTTTCTCTTCCATAAAGTGTCTTTGCTACACAATTAAACACATCCTGTGGCTTTGTAACCAGACACTGGTCTTATTTTCAAAACCTTAGCTGAGATCATCCAAAGCAGGTAGACTTAAGCTGTGTTTTCAAGATTGCAATTTCTTCTTCAAAATTACCTCAATACTTTCTGGCACTGTTAAAAGAACAGTGGCAGTCAAAGCTCCTGAAGATGCTCCTGCAAAGGCCTTCACAACCTTCAATAACTTCTTACCATGTCTGCAAAGAGCAGATGCTGCCCCCAAGTGGTAGATCCCCAGAAAGCCAGAGGCTGCAAAGGATAAGTTGAGATGTTTCATATTTGCTGTGGAAATTTCAAAAGGAAATAGTGTTAAGATTTCCCAAGCCTTTTCTCCAAAATATGACATATATTAGGCTAAATTAAAAATGAACACAGATATGGGGCATTCAGAAAGTATTCAAACTCCCTTCACTTCAGTCAATTTTGTTATGCTGCAGCCTGATTCGACAGTTGTTGAAATTCATTTTTTTTCTCATTAATCTACACTCAGTACCCCATAATGAAAAGTAAAAACACAATTTTAGAAATCTCTGTAAATTTATTAAAAATAAAAAACTGAAATATCACATTGTCATAAGTATTCAAACTGTTCACTCTGTACTTTGTTGAAGCACCTTTGGGAGCAATGATGCAATAAGCTTTGCACACCTGGATTGGGAGATTTTCTGCCATTCTTCCTTGCCAAATCCGCCAAGCTCAGTCAGGTTGGATAGCGACCATTGGAGGACAGCCATTTTCAGGTCCCTCCAGAGATGTTCAATAGAATTCTGGTCAGGGCACTGGCTGAGCCACTCTAGGACATTTACAGAGTTGTTCCTAAGCCACTCTTATTGTCTTCATGAGTGTGTCTTTAGGAACATTGCCATGTTGGAAAGTGAACCTTTGGGCAAGTCTATCCTTAGTGAGGAGGTTCTTAGTGCTGTGGAAGTCTATCAACTGTCCACTTGGTGAATCCAGAAAAAGAAACTCCTGGGACATTATTCTACCAAGAGTATAAACTTTATTGAATAAATCCACTTTGACACCAAAGCAAAATCAGCTTTGGACTTCCAGTGCAAAAGCATGCATATCCCAAAGATGCTTTTTCAGGAGGCAACTAGACTTTCTTCTTTTTTTCTTTTGAAGATATTTCGCTTCTCATTCAAGAAGTTTCTCTGATAGGATAGTGATGAATGAAAGAATTTATATTCCTTGCAGAAAACTGGTAATTTGCATCCTTTTATAATTGATTTTTAATTAAGTTATAGAGTATTATAAAATACAAAAGTAAATAGAACAGTGGGGAGGAGGGGAAAGGGGGAAGTGAAATGAGGAAAAATGGGGGGGACGGAAGCTTGGCTTCCAACTCTCTTTGTTACAGTAAAATAAGGTATTACATCAAATCACAGCTTTTACTTTTCAATGACTAAATTAGTCGACAGCGAAATACTGTGGACATAATAAATTTAGATTTCAGCAAGGCATTTGACAAAGTAGATCACAACGTACTTCTTCATAAACTAGAAAAAAAGTGGAATAGTTAGCACCACCACTAGATGGAACTCGCAACCGGCTGACAAACCACACTCAACTTATTCTTAATGGGTCTAAAGGGCCTGTCACATAGGCCGACGGATGCAAAAAGTATGTAAAAAGGACACAGCGGACGGAGAAAATTTCCCATCTGTTGTTATCCGCTCTCAAAAGTGCCCCAAATTTGCATAAACAGAGCGGACAACAACGGAAAGGAACGGAGGGGAAGGACATAGCAAGGATGATAAAGCTGATGCTCATGGAAGCCTCAGCGATGGAAGTGGATGCACATCTGCAGGGCTTCCGGGGGAGCACAGCGAGCGGCATGCGCAGCAGAAGGAAGATGCAGAGCGATGCCGAGCGGATACAGCAGATGCATCACGGACGCCTAGCGGATGCCTAGCAGATGCAGAGCGTTCACTGTGCATTGCGGGGGATGCATTGCGTTCAGCCCCGAGAATAAAGGATGCAGCTCGCAAGCAGGTCACCATTCAGAGGAAAAGACCTGCTGCAGACACTATCTCAGCACAAACTATGGGGAAGAAGAGGAAGCCTGTGCCATCTTCTGCAGCCCAGGAAGAAGGACAGGGCCACCATCCACCCCCTGGCCCTGACTCTGCTTCTGCTGGGGCTTCTGCTGCTCGGGCTGACTCTGCTGGTGTGGGGCTCTCCTGGTGCTGCTCCTGTGCTTCTGCTGGTGCTTACTCTGCTGGCGCTGCTCCGGGCGGTTCTGCTGGTGCTTCTCTGCTGCACTGCTCTGGTGCTGGTGCTTCTGCTGGTGCTTACCTCTGTGTTGCTGCCTTGGTGTGTGGTGCTTTGCTGTGGCTTACTCTGTGGTGCTGCTCCTGGCCTGCTGGTCTGCTGGTCCTGTTCTGGTGCCTGCTGATCCTTGGTCCTTGCTGGTGCTGTGGTCTGTTGCTGGTGCTCGTGCTTGGTGCTGCTTTTGGTCCTGTGCTGCTGGTGGTAGTGTGTGTGGAGCAGCCCCTGAAACCTCAAGCCCTCTGATGAGGGCCCAAGAAGGCCCTGCCAGAGGGAGAAGAGGCATACGCAAAGATAGGGAGAGAGGAGTACTCCATCGAAGAGGAACATGAGGATGAGGTGTCCCAATGGCTGAGGGAGAACGAGTTCCTGTGGCAGAAGGACACAGGCTCTACCGACGACACCAGAGGAAGCAGGCGCTTGGAGAGAGAAGCGGAGAGCCTGGCTACACTTCGGAGGTCCTCCTCGGGTGTGGAAGCACATGCACACCTAGTACGAGAAGCTGCACCTCAAGAAGTCTGGCCAGGCCGCGGTCAAGCTCACCGACCGGGAGACCTACGTGATGGCTAAGTGCAGGCTTCTTGGAGGGTGAGGTCCGCCACCAAGGAGCAGCCCCTCTGCTACCCTCTCTCTCAGCACTCCACAGAGAGCCAGTCCCTCTTCTGCCAAGAGTCAGCTCCTGTGTCCAGGCAGTATCTGTTGGAGCGCCCCACGACGGAGACCCCAGACAGCTGCACTCCCCGTGGCGAAGCGCGTGGAGGACCCCCACCAGTGGGAGCAAGGAAGGGCACTTCCACCAGAGACCAACCCACATCCACCCCCAGCTCCACCTCACAGAAAGCAGGCAGAGAGGCAGACCAGAGGGCAGAGCCACACTGTCCTGCTGGAGATCAGGACACCATCAAAAGCAGCGTAGATCTCCTCTCTCAGCTGGTACACACCGACATACCATTCTCAAACTGAAAGCCCTTCCTCACCTATGTAACCAGACCTCATGGACATGTCCAAATCACAGTACCAGGTATAAAGGAGAGGATCACAGGTCTTTCTGCACAACCCTCCAGCCCAGCTGAACCTGCTCCAACCAGTCCAGTCTGCTCCTCCACCCCAGGTTGATGTCACAGCCCTTCCAAGCTTTCCACAGGCCCTCACCTACCAAGGCTACGGCTACCAGGAGTTCCAGCAGCACAGGCAGCCCTTCCCAGTCCACGCACAGGTACATCGAATGCCACCGCGCCACAATGCCCACCGATCGCCACATGCCACACGCCACAATGCCCACGCCACAGAGCCTCACCTTGCTCACCTGCAGACCAGACAGCCCCACTACACTCCTCCTTCCTCACCACCCACAGACCAAGCCCGGCCTCAGAACAATCTGATCATCGGTCTTGAGACTAACACAACATGTCAGTGGAGGAAGGGCTCTCACATCACACGGGCGAGCCAAGTCTCTGAGGCTCCTCCACACACCTTCTCTGTTGTCCTCTCCGGCGGGCCAGGCCACCCATGAGCGCCTAAAGACCAGCACTCCAGCAGCACGCCACCTACCACAGCACCTGGACCCTTCACCCCTGAGACTATGGCACGCCTCATAGAGATCTGAGAAAGAGTGCCAGAGACTGGGTTGCTACCTGTTGACTTATCTTTGCTTGGCGGACACTTACTCTGGGTCATTTTGCTTTTACAGTTGTTATTAATAAAGTTTTATACTATTGGCTTCACACTTGGTTCATTCTTTTAGTCAAATAAAGTCTTAGGTGGAACTTTTAGAATGGTTTAAGCCTATTGCGTGCTTGTATGGAAATGGTAAGGATAGCCAGTGGTGCGGCAGGGATACAACTGTGGAAATGAAGTAATAGCTGTGGATGGGTTAGGATAGCAGATGGAGATAAACCTCCAGTGCAAGCATAGTAGGACTTATAGTATCCACCTCCCAGGTGCCACACCTATGGCCTTTATTAATCGAATAAATTTAATCAACCTCATCAACACACATCTTTCACATAACACAACTCTTATTAAATGACACCTGTTAATTGAGGGCCACTCAACATACATGGCACAATTCTCATCGGTGTGATGAGACAGAACTGAAGAAGCATCCATTAAGCATCTACCAATCCTGTTTGCCATTCCACTGCTCCAGCTGGGGAGTTGCGCCATGTTTCAGGAGGTTGCGCTGCTTCTTCCCTTCACGTTGAAGCTCTGTTGGGGCCTTGCACATTCCCAGTATCTATCAGGTTTCGCCCTTGCCTCCATTCACCAGGCTCCATGTCCCCATTGCCTTTGTTGGCGGTCCACAAGCCTGTTCTGCAACACTGGGTGGCGGGTGCACATGAGATTGTCAGGATGCAGCAAGCTTCACGATTCCTCACGTCTCTGGCGATGACTGCATGTGGTTAGAGAAGTACTGCGGAATGCTGTTGGCCAGGATGCCAAAGCGTTCTCCACCACCCGTCTTGCCCTGGACAGCCTGTAGTTTTGAAAGATCCTCTCTTCACGGGTGAGGCATCTGGAAGTGTAGGGCTTCATGAGTAGGTTCTGAGGGAGAAGCTTCATCCCCCACGATAAATAGGGCACATCTTGCGTAGTCATGAGCCAGGGGTCTGATCTTGGAAGCCCATGATGAGGTTGCATTCCAGCCCATCCTTGATGTTACTGGTGTTGTATACCTGGGCATCTGAAGCTGACCTGTTGCCTGAAGTATCGATGTACATGAACTTGTAGTCAGCATGACCATGGCGAAGGATGGATGCTGAAGAAGCCCTTGTAGTTGTGATAAGTGCGACCCTGAGTTGGCTGGAGCTTTGCAGGCCATGTGCTTGCCATCTATGGCTCCAACGGTGTGTGGAAGTCACCTCTGATACCACTGCTCTGCAACTTTCTTCCAGCCTTCTTTCAGTGGAGGGCACTGGAGAGCTCCTCCAGGTATTCTTCGATGGATGGCCTGCAACCATTTCTCTGACCACAATGCTGATGGTGTTGATGTGCCCCTCCAGCCGTACTGCATGCTCCTGTACATATCCCTAGGCCAGATGCGCAGAGTCAGTGCCACCTTCAGCCCAGGTCCAGGCTGGCTGGAAGTTGGTGTTTGCCTGGGTCTCAGCTGCTCCACAACTTCGTCAAACATGGCTGGCGGCATCCTCATGAAGTTCTGGAAATGACACGAGAGTCTTTGTTCCTCAGCTCCACCATCAGCTGTTATACAGTTCGTACTCGGCTCTTCTCGCATCCATCTTTTGACCCAGAAACACTTCTTGGACACCTCTTTCTTTCAGTTAGAACAGGTGAAAGAGCCTGTAGAGGCTTCGCACTGTTTTAGAACGTGGCGGCTACCAAAAGGAGGTGTGCATGATCCATGGTGGAGATGACTGAAATGAGATCCAGGTGATTTCTCTCCCTTTTTATAGAAATATAGGTTTCCGCTAGTGTCCTTTGCATCCTCTAGCATCCCGCAGACATCCTAAATATCCAGAGATACGTCCCCTATGTGAACATTTTTTTCCGCTTTATATTTTGTATGAGAGCTGCTTCTGCTTTCATCTTTCTCTGTGCATGCTACTAACGCTGGTGTCCGTTCCGCGTCCGTTTCGCTTCCTCACTGTGTCCGTTTTCGCTTGGAGCGATTTGAGTGCGCAGATGCACAGCATGTGCCTAGCGGGTTATAGCAAGATATGCTAATGGAATCACGACGGACATTAACACGGATGTCCCCGTATGGCTAATAGATAAACTAGAACGCACGCGTTGGATACTTTATCCGCTCAAAAGTTTTGTGCAGCTCAACTTTGAGTGGATGAAAATACAGGTCAAGAAACGGAATCTGACGATAAGGTATGAAAAACGGAGCAGTGAGTTCAGACAAGATGCATCGCGTTAACCAACGGATGGCAAAATGTTTCTCTCCTCTTTACATCCCTTTCCATCCGTGTGCTGCTTGTGACAGGCTTAAGTCTACGTAGAGGGAGATGCAAGATGGGGTGCCACAAGTTTCTTCTTAGGCCCAGTACTCAGTATCTTCATTAATGACTTAGACTGAGGGAATAGAAGGAACATTACCAAATTTGCAATCTGTAACTAAGCTTGGCGAGAAAATACTCATACCCAAGAAGATAGCTCAAGATGCAGATTAGATCATTGACAGACCTGCCAAACACTTGGGGCCATATCTAACAAAATGAAATTCAGTGTAGAGAAAAGTCAAGTAACCTACACATTAAGGCAAGAAAAATAAAATACACATAAGACTGGGTGAAACCAGCTCAAATACAGTAACTGTGAGACGGATCTTGGATCTTAGCCTGAGAACAAGCATCCTAATATGAGCACAATGGTGCAAGCAGCAGCCACCAAAACAATCAATGCAAATCCTAATTGCATATAAAGAAGGAATACAATTCAAGAGCAAAAATGAAGTACTAACCACTCATTAAACGCCAATTACTAAGGACCACACCTAGAAATCCTGCATCCATTTGGTCACATATTAAAAAGAACCGACTGTTGAGACTCGAGCAACAAAATGATAGAAAAGGACGAACCAGAAGAATGATTAGGAGGACTGGAGACTAAAACAAACTAGAAGAACGCCTAAACAGAAACTCGGCATGCTTGATCAAGTAGGAGAAGAACTCGAGGGAGACATGATCGACACGTCTCATCCCAAATATATTGCGAAGCAATACCACTATTTAAAAAATATAAAAACAAGTGCCATCAGCTAAATCGTAACTTTGAATAGGCAATCATCCACACCCCAAACCAACCCCCAAAAAGCAACACAGTCACCAGCCAAAGGAAGGGAAAAAAACTCCAGAGATGTTCCTGAGACAGGAAGTCTAGTCCTGCCAAGAAAGTAATAAGGGTTAACGGAGATGCAGTTTCTGTAAGCAACACCAGAATGTTTCCTTCCTGCCCTCCTTACAGGATTAGGCTAGTAATTTCTTCTAACAACTAGTTTTCCGAACTGCTTAGAATGTTAACAACTGGTTCTAACGAATAGGTGCAAACTGGTAGAATCCCACTGCTGCTCCTACACCATTCAAAAAAGAGAAAGAAAAAACAAGAAAGTCTAGTTGGCTCCTGAAAAAGTACCTATGGGACAACCATGACCTGGATGACTGAGATTCTCCACAGACTTTGAGCTATACAATTTGGGATGAACACCCTTTAAATGGTGTGGGAATAAAAATGGATTTCCAGAGGAAAAATTGCAGATTACAGGAACCAGGAGTTCAACTCCGAAAGTCTTCAGGTGCTTTTTTGCAAATTCCAGGCAAGCTTTCATTTGTTTTGCACTGAGGAGAGGCTTCTGTCTGGCCACTCTATCATAAAGCCCAGCTCAATGGAGGGCTGCAGTGCTGCTTGTGCTTCTGGAACTGCTGAACTCTCCACTGTTCAGAATGACTATTGGGTTCTTGGTTACCTATCTTCCTAAGGCCCTTCTCCCCCGATTGCTGTTTGACCAGGCAACCAGCTCTTGGAAGAGTCCTGGTTGTGCCAAATATTTTCCATTTGAGAATTATGGAGGCCACTGTGTTCTTAGGAATCTTCAGTGCAGCAAAAAATTTTATTGTAGCCTTCCCCAGATCTGTGCTTTGCAATAATCCTGTCCTTGAGCTCTGTAGGCAGTTCCTTTGACCTCATGGCTTTTGCTCTGCCACAGTATGCATTGTCAGTTGTGAGGCCTTCTATAGAGATGTGTGCCTTTCCAAATCATGTCCACTCAATTTAATTTACCAGCGGTAGATTCCAATCAACATGTAGAAATGTGTCAGCAATGATCAAAAGAAATAGGAGGCACCCAAGTTAAATTTCAAGTGTTTGTTACAAAGGGTCTGAATACCTATGCCAAATTGATATTTGAGTTTCTTTTTAATAAATAGACATTTCTAAAATTGTGTGAATTTGTCATTATGGAGTTCTGAAAGTAGATTAATGAGAAAAAAAATGTATTTCAACAACTGTAGAATCAGGCTGCAGCATAACAAAATTGAAAAAAGTGAAATGGGTCTGAATACTTTCTGAATGCCCTGTAGGTTGTGGTTTATCATAAGGGATGATAAATATGTCAATATGTTAGTTTATGTGTTATTATTAGGTTAAGAGGTATGTTTTGTCTCCAATTAACAGCTTGTACTTAGTAGCAAAAACAACATGGTTATTTCGAGGAAATGGGAGAACACATTATAAATAATGTTTTAAATAAACCAGTGGTAACTATTTCAGGTCATATGGGCCAAGGGAAGAAAACAGCTTAATCATAAATTTTGATTAACATAGCCTGCTGACATGACCTTAGACTATCTTTGAAAATTACCAAAAAAGTAACTCTGCGTTTTCCTAATTCCTTGTAATATAATTAAACAATTTGAAATAGTGCATAATGGACATTTATTGTAATGTATAATTTCTATCTTTTCAGGATCCAACTAAGTAAGTGGAAAATTTACAGTGTAAGGTATCTTAGCACGCATTTCACAGTAGTAAGTATTACCAAGAGAATGAGATTCTAGGGGATGCTAGTTTGCACATTCAGCCATGTGATTAGCCTATATTGATGGAAACCCCCCCCCCCCCCAATACAGC
>BHFT01004581.1:18280-44145 GCA_004320025.1 Laticauda laticaudata
CCCCCCCCCCCCCAAATACAGCATCAGAGACCTGGTGGCAAAGGACTCTAAAGAAAACATTAACATGTATTAAATAATCAGCATACAACACAATAAGTACAGCTATAGTTTGGAACAAAAGAAAATGATGCTTCTGGTACACTGATATTTTTATTTCAGGATAAAGTCAGGATTAACTGTTCAAAGACAACTCACTATATGCAGTATCCTATCTACTTGAATTAGTGGATATAAAGCAANATTTTTATTTCAGGATAAAGTCAGGATTAACTGTTCAAAGACAACTCACTATATGCAGTATCCTATCTACTTGAATTAGTGGATATAAAGCAAAATTCAGCAGTACATAAGAGCAACCATTTATTGCACATACAATCGTACAAACCATCATGAAATTCTACAGAAAATAACAATTAACAAATAACAAATAACAAGTTATGAAATGCATTATCAAGAAAGAGACAGTAGTAACGGGATGATGACATGTAATTCAATTTTCAATTGGGTAAACAGAATAATTTTGGTGAACGATTAATAAAATTTTTTAATGAGAATTCTTCATTCTTCAATACTATCCTTCAAATCCATATACATGGACATCACTGGATACACAATACTGGAAACAAATCAATTTCATAAGAGAAAACAAAAGATGAAGAAATACAACTCAGTCAACCAGACCTATTTCAGTTGTAGGTTATGAAACAACCCCAGTGTATCAGTGGGAGAATGTCTTAAGTATATCAAACTGTGTATCAAATATGTATGATAAACTTGGCAAATATGCATTAAAGAGAATATATATAGATTATTTTACTTTAGAAGTCAAGTTTAAATGTAAGATTGAGGGACAGAATAAATTCAGTATGCTTAATTCACAAGACTCTGAGGAGCTATGGAAAGAAATAGAAGACAACAAAAACAGTAGCAGAAAAGTTATTCCCAAATTTCAAAAATAGAATGGAGAAAATGGAGAAAGCAATGATTCCAACTTGCTTTTGGGGGTTTGTGATGATAAAAATAGCATTTTTACATTCTGCCTTGAATAATAAGTATCAATAAAATACACAAAGAATGGCTAATGAAGATAACAGAAAAAGCTTTATTACTACAGCATGGGTTTTTATTATGTACACATTTTCTGCATTAGAAAATTGAATACATTATGGCTAGTCTGTGTGCCAGAATACCTGCTACTATAAAGATTGTTCAGAAGAATAAATACTCCTATTATAAGAAATAAAATGGAAAAACAAAGCAGATTACAAAAAAAAAATACACAAAGCTAGCTATTATTCCTATATATGCTTATTATATACAGTGATATCTCAGTATTCATCATTAATTGGTTCCAGAAGGCATGACAAGTACTAAAAATGAATATCAAAAAAATCATGTGATTTACCCACACGACTTTGTTTCACCCAGGAAGGAAAAGGCACAGACTTCCTGTCTGTCCCTTTTCCTATGTCAGCAAACCCCACACCCAGCATGAGCAACTTCCTGTCCGCCCTCTAAGGCAGACCCTTGCTTCCTTTTGCAGAAACCTTTCTGAAATAGCTGTCTTCCTGTCCATTCTCCATGGCTATCCCCTTCTTTCTATCGCAGTGCGTCAAGTACCAAACAAATGAGTACTAGGATAACATTTTCACATCAAAATGCAATTGATACCAAATTTGACAAATTTTGAAGCAGTCAAAATGGACTACCCAAAGTAATAAGTAAGCATCCAAAATAAGCACCTGAAGCATAGTCGAATACTGAGGTACCACTGTACATTATAAAACTATGAGTTTGAAACAGTTCACAGTGAAATCAAAATAGAAGACTGAAATGATATCTGAAATATGCAAACATTACTTTGTTAAGCCAAAGTGAGTTATAGTTCCTTTTAAAAGAAAAAATTAAAAATCTGGATTTTATCAACTGTCAACAAAGATAATAATCAACTTGCATCTCTTCTGAACTTAGCATTCAAGTTTAATATATTATTATTTTTCATATCAAGATGAAAAGGGGCAGATCACATGAACTCAATAAAACATAAAGATGGGTAGTACCTAAGAAAAAAGAAAGACACTAAATGTAAGGTTGCAAGAAAAACATTATATACGATAAAATTCCGAATGGTTAAAGCCATGAACCTCCTAGTAGCAATGTTCAGCTACAAAAACTGATATTAAGTAAAAGATCGATGTCTTTGAATTAAGAACTATGGAAAACATGAACTGTACATGGACTAATATCATCTGAACTAAACACTACAAATAAAAACTTGTGTTTGATTCCTTGAAGTCATGATCAGCAAGCATGGTTTGGCGCATGTTGTTGGTTGCTTTACACAACTCCAACTGAAAAAGTCAAAATTCAGATTAGAAAGAAAATAAGCACAAACATCTTTTTTATCGTGTCCCAGTTACATAGAAGAATGTAAAACAAAGCTGTTATCATTTTTTTTTTCTAGGAAAAAAAACATTTTACAATACATTTAAAACCAGAATTATATATATATTATATATATAATATTATATTATATATTATATATATATATATTTACTATAATATATATATATATAATTGTTTTTTAGCTTTTCTGCGAGTACTTTACATGTGTGCGTTTAGCTTCCTCGGGTATTATTCCCACGTCATTTGTAGTCTTGTTAAAGTTGTAGCAATGTTCAGCAGAATCTCATGCTGCCATCATCAAGGTTCTGTATGGATGTGTGTCTCACAGCTTTTGGTTTCAAAATTTGAGGCTGGTCTATTCTGATTGGCTATTAAACCTGGGTGCTGTGTTCATTGGACTTGCAGTTTGATTGATTTGGTGTTTCTGGTTTCCTTCTGTCTGTTTTTGTGGCTTGATTGGCTGCCAACACTCGGTTCTTGTGTTGGAGAGGCTTTCAGTGCAGCTTGGCTTCGTGTGAAAGGGTATGGTGCTATTCATGAGCAAGCTTGTTTTCCCTGGTGCCTGTGGGGGGGTGTTTGAGTTGGGGCATTCAGAGGGAGTATCTGTCTGCTCAGTGTGTCTGTTTTTGTGTGTGGAGATTCTTTCTATTTGAGAGTGCAGCTTTCCAAATGATTTGACTGAGCTTTTCCAAAGTTGTAGCAACGTTTCAGCAGAATCTCATTCTGCCATTCATCAGGCTTCATATGGATAGTTTCAAGACTGCCTTCAAAACAGACAAAAAATATTGCAGCCACATCCTGTTTAGAAACCCCAAAAGAACAAAATTGACCTGGAAAACCAAGGGCATATACGAAATCCCTGTTGTAACATCATGCCTGGACAATACATTGGACAGACCCAATAGAAGAATAAGTACCCTGCCTAGATGAACACAAAAAATGCAGTAAAAAAAGCTGGAAACAACCCTCCTCACCTAGTCCAACACATGAAACCACAGGTCCAACATCAATTTCAACTGGCACTAAACTAGCCACTATAGAAAACCCCAACACAGAATCATCAGAGAAGCCATAGAGATTGAAAAAAGACCTGACAGCATGAATATAAGAGATGATTCCAGCAAGACTGTTTCAATCATTTGGAAAGCCTGCACCTCTCAATGAAAGAATCTCACACCACAAACAGACAAAACACTGAGCACAAAACAGATTCCCTCTGATCGCCTCCAACTCAAACACCTCCCACCAGGCACCCAGGTGAAACCTACTTCCTGAATGGATAGCAGAGCCGTCCTTTCACACGAAACCAAGCTGCACTAAAGCTCCAACACAGGAACAGAGTGTTTCCAGCCGATCAAAGCCACAAAACAGACAGAGAACCAGAAACACCATCAATCAACTCCAAGTCCAAGTGAACACCAGACCCAGAACTCCTAGCCATCCAGAATAGACGCAGCTCGATTTGAAAACCCAGAAGCTGTGAGACCCACACCATACAGTAAGCCTGATGATGGCAGATGAGATTCTGCTGAAACGTTGCTACAACTTTAAAAGCACTACAAGGACTGGGATAATACCGAGGGAAGCTGAACAGCACACATGTAGTACCCGCGAAAAAGCTTAAAAAAAAAACATATATGTATGTAGTATATATATATATATATATATATATATATATATATATATATATATACTATATATATTTGTTTTCTTAAACAAACGAATTAGACGAAAACTCATATAAAAAGCCTGATGATGGCAGATGAGATTCTGCCGAAATGTTACTACAACTTTAAAAGCACAAACTACAATGATTGTGGGATAATACTCCGAAGGAAGCTGAACAGCATACATGTAAGTACCGCTAAAACTTTAAAAAAGCATATATATTACACCACCACCAGCACAGATAAATTCCGTGCGAAAAACACTAATTACCAGAACAAACGCTGGGCAGACTAAGACACATATAAAGACTGAACTATGCACCCTGCTGAAGTATTGACAGCCAATGGCTTCCAAAAAAAACAAAATCACCAAACCCTGATTGCACAAAAAACACACCAAGACATAAACAGGAGACTAGAAGACCACAGACCCATGAACAGCTGTCTTGCCTACATAACAGGTACTACAGATAAAATCAGAAATACTACACAGGCATCACATCAAGGACTGCTTCCAAAAGAAGACAAAAAAATAGCAGGCATCCTGAGGAAACCCCAAAAGACAAAATTTACTGGGAACCCAAGCATATACGAAATTCCCTGTATATCTATGCCCAGCCACATACATGACAGACAAATGAAGAATAATAGTACCCGCCTAGTATAACACAAAATGCCAGTTAAAAAAGCTGGAACACACCTCCCTCACTAGTCCAACACAGGGAAAAACCACAGTCCACAACATCAATTTCAATGGCACTAAAACCTAGCCACATATAGAAAACCCCAACCACAGAATCATCAGAGAAGCCATAGAATTGAAAAAGGACCTGACAGCATGAATCAGAAAAGATTTTCCAGCAGACTGGTGTTCAAATCATTTGGAAAGCCTGCCACTTCATCAAATAGAAGATCTCCACACACAAAACAGCACAAACACCTGAGCACAAACAGATTCCCTCTGCGATGCCTCCAACTCAAAAACACCTCCCCACAGGCACCCAGGTGAAACCTAGTTTACCCTAGACTGGATAGCAGCGTTCCTTTCACACGAAGACCCAAAGCTGCATGAAAGCCTCCAACACAGGAACAGAGTGTTCCACGATCAAAGCCACAAAACAGACAGAAGAAACCAGAAACACCAATCAATCAAACTCCAAGGTCCATATCAGTGAACACAGACCCAGACTCCATTAGCCAATCAGAATAGACCAGCCTCGAAATTGAAACCAGAAGCTGTGAGACCCCACATCCATACAGAGCCTTGATAGATGGCAAGGATGAGATTCTGCTGAAACGTTGCACAACTTTAAAAGCACTACAAGGACTGTGGGATAATACCCGAGGGAAGCTGAACAGCACACATGTAAGTACCCGCGAAAAGCTTAAAAAAAAAACATATATGTATGTATATAATATATATATATATATATATTATATATTTCTTTCTGTAAACAAACGAATTAGTACGAAACTCATATAAAAGCCTGATGATGGCAGATGAGATTCTGCCGAAATGTTACTACAACTTTAAAAGCAACAACTACAATGATGATGGGATAATACCCGAAGGAAGGCTGAAAACAGCATACATGTAGTACCCGCTAAAAACTTTAAAAAAAGACATATATATATCACACCCACCAGACAAGAATAAATATCCGTAGCGGAAAAACACTATTACCAGAACCAAACGAACCTGGCAGTAAGGACAATATTACAGAGCTGAACTATGCACCCTGGACTGACAGTATTGACAGCCAAGCTTACCAAAAAACAAAATCACCAACCTGATGCACAAAAACACACCAAGACATAACAGGAGACCTAGAAGACCAACAGACCCATGAACAGCTGTCTTGCCCTACATAAACAGGTACTACAGATAAAATCAGTAAGATACTAACACAGATCACATCAGGACTGCCTTCAAAGAAGACAAAAAAATAGCAGCCATTCCTGTGAGAACCCCAAAGACAAAATTTACGCTGGAAAACCAAGCATAGACGAAATTCCCTGTATTATCATGCCAGCCACATACATTGGACAGACCAATAGAAGAATAAAGTACCCGCCTAAAAGATGAACACAAAAATGCAGTAAAAAAGTGGAACACACCTCCATCACTAGTCCAACACATGAAACCACCAGGTCACAACATCAATTTCAATGGCACTAAACCCTAGCCACTGTACAAACCCCAGCCACAGAATCATCAGTAAGCGCGAATATTTGAGAGAGATAGACCTGTGACGAGTGGTGAATAAAGAGATTATCCGAGGATGCAGATGCATTTGTGAAGCGCTTCACGTGCAGGTGAATAGAAAGATCTCTATTGCTCTGACAAAGAACAGAACAAACGCTGGTGGAGCGTAGCGACAGACTCGCGCCTTGATCCTCAACAAACACCCCCACAGCTGAGGCACAGTGAGCGAGGACCCTCTGATGCCGTGCCAACTCAATAGAGCGCTCGAGCGAGGCCAGGGTGCAGCCCAGGGCCACCGAGCAGCATGACGAGGACGTCGCTCGTCGAACTCAAACACCCCCAACCTGAGCGAGCGAGACTCCCCCTCTGATGCCTCCACTTCAAACACCCCGCCCACCATGGCACCCCAGGTGAAAACCCAGCTTGTAATGAATGAGAGTGCTCTATTGAGAGCAGCCGTCCTTTCACACGGAGCCAAGCGCACTGAAAGCCTCCAACACAAGACAAGATTCGCAGCCAATTCAAAGCCACAAAACAACAGAAGAACAGAAAAACACCAATCAATCCAAACTGCTGCGAGAGTGCGCGACGATGACAGCAGTGACCCAGGCTCCTGCCAATCGAGAATTGAGCGAAGCGCGTGCAAATTTAAAACGGCGAGGAAGTCTGTGGAGACCCACATCCTACAGTAGAGCCTGATTGATGTAGATAGATTCTGCTGAAACGGTTGCAGCGTAGGCGTTCTCTGAAACAGCACTGACGAAGTAGCGTGTGTGTGAGATAGCCCGAAGGAAGCATAGAGCGAAGAGATTAAGACCCGTGCGGAAAGCTTAAAAACAAATGTCGACGCGCGCTGATGTGTGTGAGAGTAAACAGGCAGTGATCAAAGCTATGAGAAGCTGGAAGTTAAAAGAGCAGAAGATAGCTGAGTGTTGAGAGAGATGCGGCGTGAGTGCAGCTGCGATAAAAAGAATGTAACACCAACCTGTTCAATTAACATTTCATAAGAACACAGCAGTCTACAAAGGTATCTGCTGAGGAAAGGACAGAGATATCGTGCTATGCGAAGAAGGAGTTCACAGTAATAAAGTGAGGATTCCAGATTAGGATCGATGAAATCAAGATAGTTCGACATCTGCGACCGATGAGCAGTCCAAATATTCCCGACCGTACTGAGTGAAGATAAAAAACTTAACAACTTGGGAACTGCAAACTGAACACCACTTACAAAAATGAAAAACTCTCAAAAGAAAACTAAAAAATTAAAGAAGTACAAGAAAATTCCCAATAACCCACCACAACACCTGAAAACGAATCAGTATGCAACGTTTCCAAAAGAGAACTCAAACAAAACAGAAACAATGTCCTATCCAAAGGATCAATATGCCATAGGCATCCAAAAAATCCAAAAGAATCCATCATATGTGCAGTAGAATCCAGCCTAACCAAATTAAATACAGATGAAACTTGACAGAATAAAGACACCAGGTACAAACATCCTGTGCACAGCAAACCACCCAAAAGCAACTTGCACAAAGATGAATTCAAAGCACTACAAATCTACTACTACTCCCCAGCGATAAAGGAAATGCCACAGTAGTAATGGACAGAAAAGACTATGATGCACAAATGATGACAGATACTCCAAGACTCCACATACAAACCTATAAACAACAGACCCAAACCACATACTGAAAAAATTAACCAAGAAGAAAATTATAAAACAGCCACAATAAGCAAAGAAATCCAACAGAACGATCATCCCAAGAGAAAAATCTTTCTAGATGCCCCAAATTATACGGCCTCCCAAAAATACCACAAAGAAGGCATACCTCTCAGACCCATAGTCAGCTCCATAGCGAGCACCATTACAAAACCTAGCTAAATACTTTAGCAAAAAAACTACAGGCCCCATGCTGAAACCGCGGGTTCATATGTACAAAACTCATACCACTTCTTAGAAATGATCAAAGATCAACGACGTGGAACAAGTCCCAATAAAGAAAACTCTTGAAATCATCAAAAATAAAATACCAACCAGCTAAACCTCACTGGAACTAACAGAACACTGCCTAACCCAACACATATTTCAATATCAAAAGACAAAGATACAAGCAAATTGAAGGAGCCCCATAGAGATGCACCACTGTCAACCCGTCATTGCAAACCTGTTTCATGAAGAATCAAATCCAGAGCCCTGGCTTAATGCCACCCACAAACCCAACCTATGGCTAAGATACATCGATGATACATTTGGTGATTTGGCCCCATGGAAAAGAAAACCTAAACAATTTCCTAACACACCTAAAACAACACACCCCAAAATCAAGTTCACCATGGAAAGGAAATAAACAAAACAACTACCATTCCTAGATGTACTAATCTACAAAAGAACAGTTGGCACACTGGACACACCATATACCAAAAGAAAACACACACCAACCGCTACCTCAACCCCAATCCACACCACCCAGCACAGATAAATTCCGTGGCGAAAACACTAATTACCAGAACCAAACGCCTGGCAGATAAGACACATATAAAGACTGAACTAGAACCCTGACTGAAGTATTGACGCCAAATGGCTTCCAAAAAAACAAAATCACAAACCTGATGCACAAAAACACACCAAGACATAACAGAGACCTAGAAGACCAACAGACCTATCGAACAGATGTCTTGCCCTACATAACAGGACTACAGATAAAATCAGTAAGATACTACACAGGCCATCACACAAGACTGCCTTCAAAACAGACAAAAAATAGCAGCCATCCTGAGAAACCCCAAAAGACAAAATTTGACCTGGAAAACCAAGCATATACAAATTCCCTGTACATCATGCCCGGCCACATACATTGGACAGACCAATAGAAGAATAAGTACCCGCTCCTAGATGAACACAAAAATGCAGTAAAAAAGCTGGAACACAACCTCCTCACTAGTCCAACACATGAAAACCACACAGTCACAACATCAACTTCAATGGCACTAACCTCAGCCACTATAGAAAAACCCAACCACAGAATCATCAGAGAAGCCATAGAGATGAAAAAAGACCTGACAGCATGAATAGAAGAGATGATTCCGAGCAGACTGTCAATCATTTGGAAACCTGCACTCTCAAATAGAAAGATCTCCACGCCACAAAAAGAACAAACACCTGAGCACAGACAGACTCCCTGATGCCTCCAACTCAAACACCCCCACCGAGCACATGGGACAGATCCCTCTTGATGCCCTCCAACTCAAACACCCCCCCCACCAGGCACCCAGGCACCTGAGCACAGACAGACTCCCTCTGATGCTCAACTCAAACACCCCCACACCTGAGCACAGACAGACTCCCTCTGATGCTCAACTCAAACACCCCCCCACCAGGCCACCAGGCACCTGAGCACAGACAGACTCCCTTGTTATCCTCCAACTGCGAAAGCATGCCCCACACGGACACAGACTGCCCTCTGATGCCTCACTCAAACACCCCCCCACCAGGCACCCGTGAAACCCAGCTGCTAATGAATAGCAGCGTCCTTTTCACACAGAGCCAAGCTGCACTGAAAGCCTCCAACACAAAGAACAGAGTGTTGCCAGTCAATCAAAGCCATCAAAACAGACAGAAGAAACCAGGAACACCAATCAATCAAACTTCCAGTCCAATAACACAGACCCAGGTCCATAGCAATCAGAATGGACCAGCCTCAAATTTAAAACCAGGAGTGTGAGACCCACATCCATACAGAAGCCTGATGATGCAGATGAGATTCTGCTGAAACGTTGCTACACTTTAACAGCACTACAAGGACGTGGATAATACCCGAAGGAAGCTATATAATATGCATGCTGTTCAGCTTCCTTCGAGTATTATCCATGTCATTGTAGTGTTGCTTTGAAAGTTTGTACAACTACAATGACGTGGGATAATACCAAAAGGAAGCTGAATAGCATACATAGTAAGTACCCGCAAAAAACGTAAAAAAATATAAATATACACACACACACACACACATATACATTTTACAGCGTATATTGAGCAATGGTTAAATTTTTTTTCTTTATCTTTATCATTGACATGATCTGATCTTGTTTCAATAACTTCCTTCATCTTTTAATGTTTTAATTTCTCTATATAGTTTATAATTAAAAGGCACGTCTTCTGTCATTTCCACTAACTTATCCAAATATCAATATAAATATTACCTTTTCTTTAACATCATATACCAAATGTTCCATATTTTATAATAGTCACGATCTTGTTTATTTTTTAACAATTTGTGTTAGGTCTATTCCATCTCAGCAATTCATGTATTTTTTTTAATGACCATATCCTCTGAAGGAATTGAAAGACAGTTCCAGTTTTGGTGTGTAGGGATATTCTGGCCGAAGTTATGATGTGTGCAAAATTAAAATTATTGATATTTTCTCCATGTTTTAAGATCTTTCGTACTTAGCTGAAAGATTTCGGTTGAAGTTTTAATTTTGTTTGTTTATATTTAAAATCAATTTCTAATATTTCTCCAAACCTCTGAGCACATGGGCAAAGTTCACCACATGTGAAAATATGTTCCTTGTGTGCAGTTACATTTCCAACAGTTGGGTGTAGGTTGCAGAGAACATACTTAGCCAGTCTTGCAGGGGGGTAGGTGCACAGCGATGAACCATTTTATATAATATTTTTTTTAATATGACTGACATGGTTAATTTGTAATATTGTTTGCCAGATGTTCTCCCACTTATTAATTCAATACTATGACCCATGTTTTTGGCTCCAAATTATTCATATATTCTATGACTACTACTTCTTTTAATTTGTAATCAAAAGATATTTATATGTTTCTAATTGTTTTCTTTTCCTCTCCCTAGCCTTTATCTAAACTGCTTGTGGGATATATTAAAGCCAATATTGCTTCTCTATCTTTTTTATAATGCGGTTTGTATTTGTGCAAAGGCCACCATGCTTATCTCCTTCCTTAAATTTGTATTTGTTCCTATTTTTAAGTTCTCCAGTATCATATAGTAAATCTTTATACCTGACAATATTTTCATCATCCAATGAGATTTGGATATGTGACTGCTTCCAGTGTTGAAAGCCACAATGGAATCTTTGGGTAGTGATTTTTTTTTTAATCTTTCCCCAGATTGAACAACACATTCTTACATGTGTGCCTTTAGAAATATGGATGTTGTTTAGATTTTCATCGCATGTGAAGGCATGCCACCAAGTTGGAGATCAAACCCTTCTAACACAAATAACCTTCTATTTTCTAATTTTAACCCAATCCTAAAACTAGTTTAGCTATAAGCGATCATATATAATTCAAATCTGGAAGGCCAAATCCTCCTTTTTTTAGGTTGTCCTGTAATAATTTATATTCCACTCTGGGTTTTTTCCTCTGCCATATAAATTTAGATATACATTTGTTTAATTCTACAAAAAAGTTATTTTCCAACTTGACTGACACTGTCTGAAACAGGAACACACAGTTTTGGCAAAAATATTCATTTTACTGTCGAAATACATTCCCAATAGTGATAACTGCAATTTGGCAATAATCTAAATCTTTAAACTATTTGCGTTATTACTTATCATAGTTATCATTTTTAATCGACGAAATCTAGCAGTCCGAGTTAAGTATTTTACTTTATTTACCACCTCCATACCCTAATTTATTTGCTAGTTCTTCTTTTCTGCTTCCTTTGTAGTTTTTTGTTAACACGATTTTTTCTTGTTAATTTTTAACCCTGCCACCTTTCCATATTCTTCTATTTCTTAGTAGTATAGGGCTCCATTTCTAATGGTTCTCTTATATAAATGCCATATCATCGGCGAATGCCTGGAGTTTATATTCCTCTTTTTTAATTTTTAATCCTCTAATCTCTTGATTTGCCTAATTTGTGCTGAGAGTCTCTTCTGCCAAGATATACAGTAGAGGAGCTGGGGGCAGCCTTGTCTTACTCCCTTATTGTATATTTATGGTATCTGTATTTTCCCCATTTATTAATATTTTTTGTGGTTTGCATGTTATAAATTGTCTTAATAAATCCTATAAAATTTTCACAAAAATTTCAAGCCTATCATTGTTTATAAGGAAGTCTCCAATTCAGCGTTGTCAAAAGCCTTCTGGGCAATCTAAAAAATATCAATGCCATTGTCTTGGTTGAGTGTACTTCATAATATCTAAATATCCATAATGGTTCTTGTATTTGTTTTTTTATTTCCTATGGGGAGGAAGCCATTCTGATCAGTGTGGATAATTCTACTTAATACTCTCTTAATCTTTCCACCAATATTGTTAGCATTATTTTGTAATCTACACTTAAAAGTGATATTGGTCTGTAGTTTGAAATTTTTTGTGGGTCTGATTGTTCTTTATAAATAAGCGGTAATAATATATGCTTTCCAACCATGTTTTTAGGCCATGTTAGCATTCTCCAGGGCGCTTCACTGTACAAATCCACCAATATCTCCTCTATTGTTTCTTGGAATTCCTTATAGAATTCCGAATGAATTCCATCTGGGCCAGGAGGTCTTCTTTTGCTTTTTGTGTTCCTATTGCCTTTCGAATTTCTTCTTAGATATTTTATTATTCAAGTTTTGTTTCTCTTCATAAGTAATTTCCGGCAAATTCTTTTCTTCAAATATTGATCAATAGATTTTTCTGGTATTTCTTCCTGTTTATACAATTTCATGAAAAACTCCTTAGCAATTTCTTACTTTTTGGGTCCATGTGCCTAATTTCCCTTCCTGATCTTGGAGAGCTACAACATCGTTCTCTTTTTCTTGTTCTTTTTTAATTTTATGAGCTAACCACTCCCAGCTTATTTGCGTTTTCAAAGTAAGTTTTGTTTTCTAATTTAATTTTTTGGGCCAATCTTCCTGTACATTTAAAAATTTATTTTATGTTTACAGATCAATTTCTTTTTAATGTTTGAATTGTTTGGGCTCCCTTTGTCTACTTATTTCCAAATCTTTTCAGTTTCTCCCTCCATATGTTTTGTTTGCTGTCTTTTTTCTTTATTCTTTTTAATATGATAAGCAAATAGTTAGACACCTCTCACATGGGCTTTGGCCATTATCCAAAGATTCGTAGAGAGTATGTTCTCTTTTGTTTATTTCAAAAAATATGTTCAATTCTTTTATCAATTTCAATATATTCTTTATCTCTTTATATGGTTTTGTTAAATGTCCATCTTCCAATTTTTCTCTTTGCTTTCCATTTAATTTTGAATGGGATTGTGGTCAGCCCATAGATTTGGCAAAATCTCGATCCTTTCAATATTCTCCGTTAACCCAGGGTCCATCCATATCTGATCTATTTCTAGACCAAGAGTGGTGGGGATTCGAAAAAAAATATATTGTTTTTTTATTTGGATTTAATTCTCTCCACATATCTTTCAAGTTAAGTTCTCTTACCATATTATTAAAAGATGAAGGGAGTATTCTTTCCTTTTTTTTTTTTTTTTTTGGAAGTTCTATAATTTTTATCTTTGTGTCTGGGACTGGCATTATAGTTCTCCTACAATGCATACATAGCATACTGCAAATTCTATTGTCTTTGGTGAAGCCTATTTATAAAAGTTCTTTTTGGTTTGTATTTCAAGGCAATATATTGTGGACTAATAACATCTTTTTTCTGATTTACATTTATTTTCTATAAAAAGCATTCTCCCTTCTTGATCTTTGTATATTTGTTTATGTTGCAACCAATCCTTTACGTATACTACAAGACCCCCCCCTTTTTTTTTTTTGCAAGTGCCGAGTACAAAATTTTACCCCAAATTATATTCTTTAAGATGTCTGCTTGGTTGTCTGGAATATACACTTCTTGGATACAAGTTATGTCAACATTTTGTTTTTTTTAGTTTCTCAAAATCTGTTTTCTTTTTGATGATAGACTTAAACCATTGTTATTGACTGAAAATAAAAGTGATTTCTCTATCAGTGTCACTGACTGTTGTGAGGGCATTTCTCATTTCATTTCTTGTTCTAGGCTCTCTTTTTCCTTAGTCTGTTGCCTTCCCCTTCGTCTCCAAGATTTTGGTTCAGTGTTGAATCAGATTCGTTTTTCTCCAGAAGTTGTTCCTCTTGACTTCTTGTATTTAGGTCATCTCTACTTTCTTGTTCTTCCTCGGATCCTAGGTGCTGCTCACGAAATTTCTGTGCTTTTTCAATTGTAATCAATTTTGTATGTTTTTGTCCTGCCACGAAACTAAAAGCCCTTCTGGGGTGAGCCACCTAAATGGAAACCATTTCTAATAAGCGAATTGATAAAAATGGTAGCCCCTTCTCTGCTCTCTCTGACTCTCCTAGGTATTTGTGTCAGTGTGTAACCACTTCGATGATCTTTGTATACAAGTGTCTTCATCTCTGGTCTTACGATAGACAGGTCTTGTGTTATCTTCCTCACAAATCGAACATGAACCTCTCGGGAGTAGTCTTTGTCTCCTTGCATAATATGTATATACTCTGTAGATTTCGTCTATATCATTTTCAATTTCCAGTTTTCGTTTCTGTAAAACGCCCGCTTTCAGATTCATCATTATTACATGAAAATCTTCCTTTTTGTCTTCCACACTTTTGGAACCATAAGATGAAATGATGTTCTTCTCTAATTCCATGTGTACCTATTGAATCCCGAGAGTTTGCAGTAGAGCACTTTCCAATTTTGTTCTGAATCCTCTAATTTCTTCTCTACCATCTCCGTTCTTGCCTCTACTAAATTTAATTTATGTTCAATTTTTATCACTTTTTCCTGCATCTTTCCATCTTACTATTCAAATTTTGTATTTCATTTTTCACCTGTTCCTATTTCAGTTCTCATCTCTGTTTTTCATATCTTCATGGTTCCTCGCTATCAATTTGTGGGTTTCTACCATAATTGCTTGCATCGTAATGAGCGTTGCCTGTGGCTGTCTGCAGTGGCTTTGGACTGAACTATTTTTTTTCTGACAGTAGCATTGCATCTATAGAACTCTGCCCCATAGGTGAAGACATCGTTGTTGTAGTGTTTTCTTTCACTGATTTTACATTTGTAATTGATGTTTGTCACCATTTTATAACTATCTTGAGGGCTTTTCCAATCTACCATCAACTATCCCTGTTTAGAGCACTATTTTCCTCTCCTCTTTCAGTTCAATAGTAATATTAATACAATTTATTTTATATTATTAATTACCAAAAATCCCCATTATGGAAAATCAACAATCAGCTCTTATTTCTATTTTTTCTTAGTGAACTTATTCAACTATTACAATACTTAAGAGAATTCAATATTAATCAAATACAGATATATTTACTCACAAAATCAACAGTCTTATAGCTTAATTAAGTTTGAAGCAGCCAATTCATTAAATAATTAAATTCTTATCTATATATAAAATATCAATTAATCTCTTTCTTTAGAGTTCTTAGTTTATTGCTTACCTCAGAATAAAAATACCTCAATTTCTTACTATATGATTATTATTTGAAGGTCTGAGTTCTGTTTATACAGCACACTTTCAATTGTCCAGTAAATCAAAAATTATTAACCAGTATTCTTAACTCAATATTCTAACACAATATATATTCTATTAAGATTATGCTTTACCAATATTATATCATTACATCTATGATTTACCAGTTGAATGATGTCCATGGATGACTCCTTTCTTCTTTCTTCTTCTTCTTCTTCTCTCTTCTTCTTCTTCTTCTTTCTTCTTCTTCTTCTTCTTACTCTCTTCTTCTTCTTCTTCTCTCCTTCTCCTTCTCCTTCTTTCTTCTTTTGATAAATACCTTTATTACAGTTCTTAGTTTGAGTTCAAAATGTCCTCTTTTTAAATTTGCACAGTCACTGCTCCACCATTTCTATTTTCGTTCTTCTTCTTCTTGCTCCTCTTATTCTTTTTGCTCCACCAGTCCTAGTTCCACTTATAAATCTTATATTATACTTATTTCTTCCTTTTTTCTTATCAGTTATCAGACAAATATTCAGTTATAAGTTTCTTTCCATCAATCCTTTCCTTAAATATTTTTTAATGTAGTGCTAAGTTCATGTTGTCTCTCTGTCTCACTTGGACACATCACTGTCACTTTCTCTTTTCTCGTCGCACAGATGTCGTCAAAGTCAATCCGCCAAAAAATATAGTTATACAACCCCCTTTTCAGCTCCCAAAGTAAAAGTAAATGCGTGTTGTCTCACCCTTCAGTTCCTCTCCATTTTTCAGCGCTCCATTTATCAGCACAAATACTGCCGATTTCTTTAGTTAGTACTACTCCTTCCAATATTTCTGCCGCTTCGCTGCACTGTTTCGGTTTGGAGTTTCAATTTTCAATTTCCCTTTGTTAGTATATATTCTGGAAATCTTCTTTAAGTTCACCTTTCCACTACTCAATTTGCTGTTTTCCACTCTTTGCTTCCTTCTTCTTTAAGCTGCTGGGCTGCCACGTCTATGGTTCCAAATCTGTACAATCTCCCTCTTCTGCTGCTGGTTTTCAGGGGATTCTCTTGTAATCTCCGGGATCGTGGCACCTCCCCGAGATCTCCAGGTCTTCCCCTTTCATCTGTCTACCCCTCTGAGGTCCAACACGCTCCTGGAAACCACTAAACAGCAAAATCGGAGCCTTTCAGAGTGGCGATCCACTCCTCAGCTCCACATCAAGCAGCGCCCAGCTGGAAGCCCCCTTATGCTATCATTTAGTTTAATTTTTATATTAACAGTATCTATAGGTCCCTCCCTACCCAAAAGGAATACCATCTCTCAGCTCACATCATAGGGTTGTTGTTATGAGGAAAATAGAAGAAGGGTTGAGTTATTTGTAAAAGCAATAGAGCCAGGATATAAATAAATAAAATATAATAAGTTTGCCTATTTAATCACAGTTCTATGATATGCAAATGACACTGCCTTTCTTTCATTCACACCAACAGGATAAAAAGAGCAATGCAAGCTGTAGCTGCTTTATTATAAATGGGTTCTTTATTGATAAATTACCAGAATATTTGTAAGAGTCCTTTCTTGCTAAGCATGCAAATACAATATAAAATTGACAATTAAATGGGTAAACAACTGAGCTTTTTAAAAAAGGAATTCTTTTTAATGCAATGTATACATTGAAAGCCCAAATAAATTTGTAAAAGACTGTCAAGAAGCTTGACTGTCAAAAACAGGTACTTCAAAGATGGAGATGGGGTTTCTATTTACTTTGTATTTTATAATACTTTATAATTATAATTCAATAAAAATGTTGACACAAAAAAAGAAATGAAAATTGGGATTAGAATTTTATTCCAGATGCTTTAATTTATTGTTAAGGTTATATTTCAAAATCCTTTATGAAGTCAGGTTTTTCTACATGCAAATACAGATTTCAAGCTTTCAGAAATCATACCTTACAAGTTGTAAGAGGATATTTATTGAGTGCTTCAAAGTATACTGAACTCCTTAGTCCACTTAGAATCTAGTATGCATTTAATTAAGACATAGGCAGGGCTACATATTTGCAAAATATTTTGGCATGGAACATATAGTTTGAGTGATCCATGTCCAAACATACACACACATAAAATAAAAAGCCATATTGTTATGGATCAAAATGCAGTTATTCTAGTGAGAAGTAGTTGAGATATTAATAGTGGAAAAAATCAAGGATACTGGAAATTTTTGAAAGGAAGCAGAACAGTGAAGCACAAGTTTATCCATATGGGCTAGTAGCATATAAGGTACTGAAAGCCGTCCATACTTCTGAAACAATAACCCAGACTGGCAAAAATGGGAGCAGAAGGAAAAGAGTGTCAAAGGTGCCTAAAATGGGTTCTATTGACCTTTATCTGTTTCAGTTAATTCAGTCCAACATTCATTACTTATTACTTGTGGGATTCCTAAGCCATTTTTCTTCTGTTGCTCCCTCTTTATGGAACTATAAATATATACTTCTCATTTTAAAGAACTACCTTCGTAGAGAGCATAATGTCCATCTGTCACTGCTTCTAATCAAGAACCGTGATATATCTTTCCAGACTGTCTGAAATTGTTCTATCATTTGTTGCATTTATCCCTACCTACAGTTGAAGCTTGGGATTCTTATGAAAAAAAAAAGTGGAAGGATACCAATGCTTTTGTCTGTATCTGCATCTCTAGCATTCAGAGACTTAATGACATGTGTTCATCCAAATAATCAGTATGGCTCAGTGATGAAAAAATGCCAATGTTACCTTAGGCTTAGATCATCGAAATAACAAACTATTGCTAGGTAAATAAAATGTGCACAGGTAGATTCTCAAATCCTGCACGCTTGAGAAGTGATGTACTCACTACTCTTTCAAAAGATCTACCAATGGCATTGTCATTTAGATTTATATACTGTTTTACAGCCCTTTCTAAGTGGTTTACAGAGTCAGCATATTGCCCCCCAACAATCTGGCTCCTCACCCCACCTCCAAAGGATGAAAATATGAGTCAATCTTGAGCCTGGTGAGATTTCAACTGCCAAATTGCAGTCAGCTGGCAGTCAGCAGAAGTTGCCTGCAGTACTGCATTCTAACCACTGTGCCACTGCAGCGAATCATATCTAGATTCCATGTCAAAACCGAGAGGCAAATGGAGCTAGTTAAAGGCTGGGCCTTTATATTATATTATAGGTGCCATTATATTTTCTTTCCTTTTTTAAATACATGACAAAGCTATTCTGTGCTTATTTCATGTCATTTAGAGAAGATGGTCCAAACATTATATTTTAAGGAAGCAGAAGTCAATGAAAATTTGGGTAGGCCTCTTCTATAAGGCGTGCAACCAACTTTCATCAGAAGCCAAGATTAGAACCAATAAATGTATATGTATGTGTGTGTTATATCCCAGAAACTTTTTAATAAGACATGTTCAAAGGAACAAAGATTTAAGCTTTGCTTTTACCTTCCACTACAGATGTTTACTATGAGTATTCTACACATTTAATAAATAATACTCTTTAATGAATCATACTCTGTAAACATTTTTTCTTTCAAAGGATTATTTCCCAGTCCAATGGAGCATTAAACCATAACCAATTTCAGCATTCCTGAGAGAAGGTCTAAAACCCCAATTTCAAGAAAGAGCCTAATCAGAAAATTCAAATGAGATAAACAATTGTCTATAAGATGCTACTTTAAAAAAAAGTAGGAAAAAGGGTGCTTAATACCTTCCATCTCAAGATATCTTCCACCATCTCGTGACTTGGATGATTTCTTATTTACTTTATTTCCTTCTGTTACACTGAGATTAGTTTTCATCTCTGTTATGAACCATGTATTATGAGAAGATACCTATACATGCCATAAGAAAGTTTAAAACCAAAAAATAAATTTAAAAAGTGGTTACATATTTTTACCAGTAGAAAATAATCATTAATTTCCAAAAATAAGAGTACAATTTTGGTTTACCCTTATATATGGAATCATTTCCAACCTATCAGTTGCAATCTTAATTATATTTTTTTCAGAATGAACAGGTGGTTACCCAATGCTATTGTTAGAAACAAAAATTTAGCTGTAAACAATCTTGGAAAGTTTAAACTGTCTTATAAATATAGTAGAGCTTGTCCATCAAAATTAATTTCCCATTCACAGCAATGCTTATCTGGAGTAGACCTATTTGGCAAACTTCAGTCCAAACATACAATAATTCCCATCTGTGATGTAACAAGGAAAAAAGGGCCCTCGTTACCTACCCAGAGCCTTCATACATGTAAATCTCAGTATTTCATATCATAATTGCCATTAGACTGTAAAGTGGTAACACCATAGACAGAGCATAAATAAATGTAGTCTAATGCTTTTTTCTTCCAGTTCAAGAACTCAATCTAGGTGTCCATAGAATCAATAGTATTAAAAGGCACAGAGCGGTCAAAGAGTACACATAACCTGAAATATGTATTCATATTTTATTCTAAACTTCTCTATTCAGGAAATGTTTTTAAGGAATTGTAGTAGAATTGCTTGGAAATGACAAAGTAATTAACTTATGGACTTGTTTGTTATTGTTTCCCTATGCACCCCCCCAAAAAAACAAAGATAGGCAATGATCCAGAGAATGTATGTTCTACAATATGTCCATATCAACAGATTAAGGCTGCATAAACAGAGACCAATCAATGGAATCCCATCAAACACAAAAACTATTCTGACAATCTTGAAATATTTCCATTTTAAGCATTTTTTTTCATTTCCATGTGCCTGTGAGGTGCTTCTCCAAATAAAACATGCGTTTCAAAGAATATTCTTACAATTCAACTTCTAGTAAAATAGGTTTCACACAAATGATAATTTGTATAAATTAATAAAAATATAATTTTCCCCTTGCTACAGGACTCTTGGGATACTATATATTCAAAAATTAAATGCATGCATTTATTAGGCCACATTGTGAGGGTAAAGGTTTTTCAAAAAGCCTTCACAACATAATAAATTTAACTTGACATTCAGAATTGCTAGAATATTTGAGAGTCTAATAATTAAAGTTTCCTATTCTTTCACATGAAGATAAAGGTAAGAATGAATACTTACATTGCATGTGGATAAAAGATGAAAAGCTTGTAAAACATAACACTGATCAGATTTCTCAAAACCTCTGGCTCTATAAAAATAATTGCGTAGTCCATCTTGCTTCAACTGCAGTTTCTGTCTTAGGGATCTATATATCCTCTTGGTAGCCCACATGCCTTTAAATGAATCCATTTTATAGAATATGAATCTTGCTGCCCATCAGAAAAAAAAATGAGACACTTGAAAGATTATTAGTAATGTTATTTAGGAAGAATACAAACATGACATTCTTAATGTTTTCTGATAACAACTGAAATTTACCTAGCATGTTTCCCTCAAAATAAGACCTGGTCTTATTTTCTTTTGGGCTTATTTTCAGAGAGGCCTTTTTTTTAGTGCAGGAGGTAGCAAGTGCGGGAGCCAACAGGGAGTGCAGCTACCACTGTTCCCCACCCTCTCCGTCCTATTGTCTGCTTGCCCACAGCTGCACGAGGCCAAGCTCTTGGCATCCACCTACCCTGCCTGCTGCCCCAACTGCTGCTGGGACACTTCTTGGCCACAGCGGGTGCCGTCCTGACCACCAAGCAGCGGTACATGCTGTTGCTGGCTTCACGGGAGCTCTTCGCCCTCCTGGCAGAGTGGGTGGAGGCTGAGGTGTGCTGAGAGCTTGGCCCCAATTGAGGCCATGGGCAAGCAGAAAGTGAGACAGAGAGGGCATGGCTGCTGGTATCTACCCAAATACTTTTTCACTGAGGGGGAGATGAAGCTTCGTCTTCTTGAAAAGGGAATGCTTTCAAACTGAGATAATCAATTTGCTCCATTCCCAAGCACCCCATAAGCAATGAAACATTTTTTTCCCAGATGGAGACATGACCGAGACTCAAAGCTTCATGTGCTTGCAAAGCAGATGTTTTGAAATGCCCCATTTCAGAGTGTCCCCTTTGCAAGTAGACGAAGCTTATCTCCCTCTCAGAAAAAAGTGCATAGCAGACAGAGGCGATCCAAATGCACCATTCTGTCCCACCATCTCTGTGCCAAGCACTGATCCACACAGCGCGTCAGGATCACCTGCCTCCCCTATCACCCTGCCTCTGCCTGCTGATGGTGCTGCTACAAAGCCTTCTGTAAGCTTCCTGTGATCAGACAACACCCAGCCATGTCGGATTGCCTGTCTTCTCCCACCCGCCTTCACTCTTGTACTTAATGGTATTTGCACTGCACCAAGAGGCTGGAGTGCTGTGGCTCCTGCTGGCCATCCCCAGACTTATTTTTGGGGGGAGGACTTATATTAGGCCCACAAAAATAAACCCTCAGACTAGGACTTATTTTCAGGGTGGGACTTATTTTGGGGAAAACATGGCAGTCAAGTTAACAAAATATCCAAGCAAACAACCAAGCTCAGAGAACACCAAGGATTTCACCACATAAAACAATGATTACTATGTTATATAAACTAATTATATAACTACAGTAAACTAGATGTAACAAAAATGAACTAATTGTGTGAGAAAGTATTAAATGCAGCATATGCATTTATGAATGTAATGCATCAAGAGTTCCAATATCAGATGTTCTAAGCCTCCTTAGTATCATTCAAGGATGACCCATTGAATTTTAAAATTAACCTTATTATGTTTAAGATTCAACCCATGCCTTCAACACAAAGTGCATATCCCTGAAAACAAGATTTTAAAATTTTATAAAATCAAGCTCAGAATATCACAATAAGCTTAATGTAACAAATATCCCAGCCATGCCAATATTAGGAATTTAAACAAAAATAGGCTTTGTAGGAATTTTATTATTTCATATGATAACATGAGAGGATTTTGTTATCCATACATATATGCATACAAAATTACAGGATCCACCAAGAAGGCATTTATATCCATTTCATTAGTTTTTCTTCCAGAACAATTTTATTAATTGATTTTGGCAGAACAGAAATGCATTTTTTAAAAAAGCTTTCCTTAGTGAAAGCAGAAGGGTTGTTACAATTCATTACTCAGAAATTAAATCAAAGAGAGGAAATCCAACTCATACACTTCATGACTAAGAATCAAGAATACTAAGTAACACCAAATATATTTCAAATCTTATCTTCACTTCAGGCTGCCTTTTTCTCCCAGTCAACTCCTTTTATTTGTTTATCAAGCAAAACTTTAAAATGAGATAAATCATTATCAATCAGATTCCTGCTTATTGCAGTTTAAAACACACACACAAGACTCTTTAAAACACAAGAAATTATATTTGCTGTTGTACCAAAATGCAACACATTAGGAAAACATGCCCATTATTTATTCATTCTTGATATCTATTAGCTTAGCCTTATAAAAAAATTCCTTTTGCATTTTTATTAAGTATATTCCAAGTTTTATTGAAAATGTGTATATTGCTGTTTTGCTATGTAGCTATGAATAAAACTATTTGCAAAAAAATTGACACTGTTTTGATTCAACTAACCTGGCTTGGGGAAGTGGCAACATAACCACATTTCACTTCTATATAGAAGAAGCCAGTTTGCAAGTGTGCAGATTTATTTTTGACTATAATCCGATACATATTTTAAACACATATGGTAGTACATGTAACCCATGTTGCTTGATGAGGAAGTATTGGAACCTGCAGTTTGCCACTGTTCAAATTTTCAATTGGTATATAATAAGATAAAAGCACATTTTTTTCTTCCCTGTAATCAACATGTCTGCTTTGGCTTTCCCTTACTTAATTCAACAGAAAAAATAGAGAAGTAAAGAATTTGAGGCCAAGATGCCTCAATCTGGAATAGAGAAGCAGCCATTAGTGTCACTCACAATTGGTTATTAAGGCATTACTAACAAGGACAAAGACTGAACCAACAGTCCAGAGATTTAAGGCATCATAATTTATCACTTTTTCAGCTAAACCGCCCAGCGCTTTTGTGCAAGGCTAATAAATCTAATGAGTTTGGTCAAGCAACTGAATTTAAATCATCGCGACCATATTGATCGGGCCTGCTATAAAACTGGCAAACCGCAGGCTGAACACCCATCTTATTTGGCAGTAATCTTCAATGAGGCTTCCCGGTTTCTCAGCTGGACTCAAAAGCTGGGTTTTACTCTGCTCCAATACTGCAGAGTCAATGCTGAAAGGTCATTGTCTCTGAATGTTAAGGTTCCTTTTATGTTGCTACAGCTTTTCATACACTTCCAGCCTATTAAAACCATTATGAGGGAGGAGAAATGGGAAAAGATTCGGCTGTATCTCAGCAACTTTTCCCCTTTAGAAGCCATTAATTCACCTTTGTTCTTTTTATAAGAGTACTAATCCTCTTTTTGACACGTCCATTCCACCAAATGAATTGCATTCAACGGAATTATAACGATGTCATCCTTAAGGTGACACAAAACTCCACTGTTTCCTGCTGCAAAAACAAATAATTGGGCTCTCTCAATGGAACTAGTATAATCTTAGCAATTTAAAAGCCAGAACTCACTGGAGGCGGGTCCTCCTTGCATATACTGACAGCTAGCACGGCTGGCCAAATGACCAGCATCAGAGGGCACTGAACAAGAGACAGGAAAGGATGGGCTGAGGCAATATTCAGAAGCCGAAACGCTCGTCTCTGCAAATACATCCTGATGATTAATGGCGGCATTAATCTCCAAGCGAGTCCCGAGCAACAGGTCAAATCTCCAAACGACTCCTGAGACCGACAAGCTGACCAAAGTGATTATAAAACATCTAGTTTAGCATCTTATTTTAATCCGAGAAACTCATTTGGAGCTGAAAGGAGCTAAATGGAATCGATGTTGAAGAAACGAAGCCAAGGCTAAGAAAAAGGCTTGAATCCGCATTTTTCAATTTCAGCACTTGGCGAAGTATAAGGCAAAGAACTGATCCTCCATAATATACCTCCGCTTATTCCTCCCTTCCGCCTCTTCGCCTCTTTTCTTCCTCCAAAGAAAGCCGCGTCTTGCTTTTCATGCTCTCAGTTTACGTTAATACGCCGGCTGATTCTATACAGCCTCAGCTACCGCGTCTTTCTTAAAGAGACAGATCCTGCCCGAAAGCAAAAGTTTGTTTCTATTCCACACTCGCTGGGTTTTTGCTAGTGGGTTTCTTACATTAATTTATGCATTGAATTAATTAGCTCTTTTTATCAGTTCGCGAGAGTTTCCCACCTTTTCTCTGAAAACAGCTCTGTGACCTGCTGCGATTGGGTGGAAAGGGAAAATTTGAAGCACGAGGAAAGATGCAGCAGGCTATTAATGGAGGAGGTATTAGAGGCCTGCTTGCTCAACCCCTAGTCGCCAACAAAAAAAGACCTGTATAAATCCTCCAGCCCAGATCTGGTAGTCTGAACATTTAATATTTGTTGATGAGATTGCTAACATATAGGAGTAAAAAGCCATAATAACTGCTTCGTTTAAATTAATGAATAAATAAAAAAATGGATAAATGAAAATTTACATAACCCCATGGAGAGTCCCAGAAAATAAAAATGGGAAGTGGCATGTTATCCAGAGATGTATTAAAGCCTGTCTTTGCCTGCCTACTAAAAAAGAAATGTACAATAGGATAATCATAAGCATCTAATAAATTTCATCGGCTGGTGGAGAAAAGTGACATCCACTTTTCCAAAATGTCTCCTCTTAATCTATACGATCCTGACAGTGGCTGAAGCTTGACCAGAGAGTTCTACAATTCTTATACAAAAGCTTCATAAATTTTCAAGGTATTCGCCTTCATTTTTCAAATGGAGAAAGCAGTAGCATTCTAGAAATAAAGAAACAAAAAAGACACAGGCATTTTTCAGTCTTTTGTTAAAACCAGAATATAGCTTTAGATCCCCAAGAGAATCAGTGGTGAAGATAAAGTCAGCTAGCTATTAATTCTTACAGCTCAGAAAAGAATGTTTGTACTGACACAGCAAGCCCTGAAAATGAGACTTATGGAACTATTTAAATAACTCAATTGTGTGTTGTAAACACATGAGAATGTTTTAAACATACACTGCTAAAAAAATAAATAAGGGGAACACTTAAACAACACAATGTAACTCCAAGTCAATCACACTTCTGTGAAATCAAACTGTCCACTTAG
>BHFT01004583.1:0-47359 GCA_004320025.1 Laticauda laticaudata
GATCACTTAACTGTGTGAGAATGGTTTCAAAAAGGGGTAAAACTCACTTAAGAAATGTCTCACTTTGCAACATAAATTTGGGGCACAGTTGTGGTCTTCTGTTGTAAGACTACCCCGTATTTAGAAATCGATGGCTGTGAAAGACTGTCCCTCTGCCAAAACTGCCAGAGTGCAAAAACTCAGAATTTTCTTGGCTTCTTTGTTTGCAAGTGTAAAAAAAGAAAAGTAGTCCAGAGCCTCTGATTCTTGCTATATCCATATATTAGTGGGAAGTGACAAGTGCATCGGAAGGGAGAAAAGATCACAAAGATGAACTCTTTACTGGTTTCCTTTCATCTGTTTTTTTTTTTAAAGAACTGCCCAGGCTTCTNCATCTGTTTTTTTTTTTAAAGAACTGCCCAGGCTTCTGTTCTACTTTTTAATTATTCGATGTGACCCCCCCAACTCTCTCCTGCCACCCTTCACTCTCCTACCTTGCAGTGCCACCGTTTCCCCATTTACAGAGCGGTGAGCAGGGACAATTGCAGCCTTTTTCAATACATAAATAAGAAAAGGGGTTGCTCAAGTTCAAAACCTTTCCTTCATTACATCTGTCTCCTGCCCTTGGTTTTGGTCCATTTCCTCTAGCTTCGAGAAGCTCCGCTGCCTCCATAATTTTTCACTTTGCTCGGCCAGTGGAACAGACAGGCGCTTACAGTACAGCAGGAGGGTGTGGAAGGAAGAAAACATGATGCTTGTCACCCCTTCCCCTGTGGTCTCCCTGAAGCTTTTTCTAAGGCCGCTGCTGCGGCTTTTCGTAAGGGGGATAAGTCAGTCAAAGGAGCCAACAAAAGGCAGCTTGAATAAGGGCTTAAAAACTAGGCTGGGTTGGCAAGACGGTTTTCTCCCTTCAACTTACCTCCTACCCTTCTGACAGCTGATTATTTCTGCCTAGCAGGTGTAGATATCCACAATAGAAGAATGCTGTGTTCAAGGCAGAGGGCAAGAATGTTATTCAGTCAGCCCAAAAAAGTATAAACCAATTTCAATTAAAGGGTTTAAAGCCCTCCCAGAACCAAACCATAAATTGGGGAAATTGGCTCAGATGGAGGGAGCCTGTGAATGAAACTTTTTTTTTAATTGTTGAGTGCTTTGGGGAGGGAGCGAGGGAGGGGAGGGCCTGATCTGCCATGTGGAACATTTCTTTCTTTCCCCTTCCCCACTTTTGAAGTGCCCTAGAGGTATGCAGCATGTAAGGGACCCCTCTCTCTTCCTGCTGAAAAATTCAGAGGGTGGGATGGGAAGTGGAATCAAAAGAGGTTGCTGTAAAGTGGGAGCCTCTTTTAACAACATGATTTTAATTCCCTGACTCTCTGCCAAGCATCCCTGTACAGGATTCATCTTATATATCCTAGAACATACCACATAGATACTAAAAAATAAAGCTTATGGCTTATTGGTTCTCTCCTGCAACACTTGTGAGAAAAGGAAGAACGTACTACAGCAAGATATTTTAAAGGGCTTCCTAAGTTTGCATTTGTGTGTTTATACATTTCAGTACACTAAATTATAGGTAGTCCTCAACTTACAACAATTCATTTCGTGACTGTTCAAAGTTCCAAAAAGTGACTTTTGACCATTTTTCACCACTTACAACCACTGAGGTATCCCTTGGTCACGTGATCAAAATTCTGACATTTGGCAACTGAGTCGTATTTATGACTGTTGAAGTGCCCTGGGGTATTTTGATCCCCTTTTGCAACCTTCTGATAAGTAAAATCAATGGGGAAGCCAGATTCATTTAACATCCATGTTGCCAACTTAACAGCTGCAGTGATTCCCTTAACAAATTTGGCAAGAAAGGTCATAAAATGAGGCAAAATCCACTTAACAAATGTCTCATTTAGCAACAGAAATTTGGGTTTCAATTGTGGTTGTGAGTTGAAGATTACCTATATACCTTAAATAACATAGATTAACTGACTATGAAAAGAAAAATCCCATTATCATATAAATATCACTTTCTCTCCACTGTCTTCCCTCAAAGGGGGAAAAATATTGACAATACCTGCCAAATCATTTGAAGATATTTACCTCCAGCATTACAACTCCACTCATCCTCAAAGATTTTGTCATTATGGTTGAACTGAATGTTATTAGGGGAGCTCCCAGATTAAAAAATAGTTCTTGGAATGAAGTAGGGTCTGACATTGTTTCAAAAGACCTTAGTTTAATTGTGCCAAGCTTTCTAGATGTTATAATATATTGCAACAAGTCAAACAACAGGAAGCAGGAGTTTCTGATCATTTATCATGCAGTGAAGGATGGTTTCTTTTTGTATCTGAATGGCCAACCTTGGCAAAGGATCCTAAACTACATGAGCTATGAGAAGTAGAAAGCTTTCTTCCTTTCTAAAGGAATGCATGCTCTCTGTGAACAAAAGAGATCTCCGTTGTAACTTCGTATTTTACAGCCGAGCTTGCAAACAATAGCAGAAGGCAATGCCACTAGTCTCTAAATCTTAAGAGAACAAATGATCTCTCTCTCTCTCTCACCCCTCCTCTTAATACTCTACCAGGCAGAGCTTTCATTCAGAAGCCCATAGGAGGCAACCCATTGAGACCCTTCATTGTTGTGGCCTTCTTTCAGGGATGCAATTCATGACCTCATCCTGTGACCTACAGGCATTTAAGGGCAAGGTAAAGGAGGGGTGAAGCAGCCTGGACTGGTAACCAAAAGCAATAGAGCTCTTGTCCCTTTTAAACATAAGGAAGAGGGGGGATTTTAGCAGGCCTTTACCCTCTTGCGGTACTAAAATGCTAAGCTGCACCTGCTAAACTCCCCTTTATTGATGGGCCGGCTCAGCACTAGTATAGTCAAGTGATTAAGAGACTGAGCCCTGAAGCAATAGGGACTTGTTTTCAAAGGCTAACTTTGGCGTAAATTTATTAAGTAGCCTGGTTTGAATGGTGTCTTTCTCAACCCCCATTTTCTGCAGTATGAAACTCAAAAGTAGCATCAAATGTATTGATTGGGGTGATGTTTAAATAGCCAGAGATTCTGCGTTGACTCTGGGAGAGTCCATATACCTTAATTAAAACAACTGAAGATTTATAAAATAGTTACAAGCTTCGTGTCAAACATGGGTCTACAAGCAGAGGAAGGGGAAATATGTATGCCCAGGTTCATTTGCACAGCACTAAGCAGTAGTTTAGTATTATATCTGAATGTCTAGTTCTGGTGGTTTGTGGTATGGCAATGGGAGGTCTTCAGATCAAGAACTCACATGCTTTGGCAGATTATAGATCTTATACCCAGTATTTTAGACATATATGTTAGCTCATATGGCCATCTTAAGCTATATGGCAGCCAAGCATAATAGTCAGGACAAATAAGTCCCAGAACCCTGGAGAGTCCAAGCTAATTTGGAAAATTCTGGTGTTGGAAGGACACAATGTTTAAATTCCACATACTAAGAACACGTAGTAAAGCATATTTTGTCCTATAGACAAGTTTGTTCTTGGGATATAATCATTTTCTCAGATCCTGAATTAAGAGATTACAGAGTCATAGAAAGGGAGTTTATTGTTGTATTTGTCTGCATGTTAAAACTGAAATAATATCTACTTACAAGAAGGCTTTTCTTGAATAACCCCAAAATGCTAAAAAAAATATATGAATTAAACTAAACACTGTATAACTCTATAACTCTTGGATGCAGAGTCTATCTAACCGAAATGAAAAAGTGTTCATTATCTAATTAATGTAACGCTCCTATCTAATCTTAGTTGTAATTTAGATTTAATGTTTTTTTTGCAGGTGCATCGATCAAAAGTTCAAACGCTGCCCACCCCTTCCGACCACCAGTGTCATTATTGTCTTCCATAATGAAGCTTGGTCCACGTTGCTTCGCACTGTCTATAGTGTGCTGTACTCTTCTCCAGCTATATTGTTAAAGGAAATCATTCTTGTAGATGATGCCAGTACAGATGGCAAGTATAATCCCTTTGAAAGTGTGTGTGCCTATATATTGTTCCTGAAAGATGAACTACTCTGTATGTAAGAAATACTTTAAGACTTTTGGATCATAATATCCTATTTGCCTTAAGAACTAAATTACCCAATACCCGCATTTATATCTTGGGATAGGACAGCTAGTGTTCCTTTCTTTGTTGAAGGGATACAGTCTAACTACTTTAAAGTTAAGGATTATAAAGCCAAAGCAAGGAAGGTCCTTGAAATTTCCTGTCTACAGTGAGCACCTGAACATCAGATTATAGGCATTCATTCTCTTCATCAACTTTGCCTTCCATGTTACAATGCATGACATGAAGAGAAACACATTCATTGTTTTGGAATAACAAGTAAAAATTCAGACCTGTTGCCAGTCCCAAAACAAAGTGTTTATATTAGAATACCTTGAATTAATTTTCACTTACCTAAGGAATGGGCCAAAATTCCTACCCCTGATATAGGAGAAATTGATCACCAGTTAGCTTTCGGTTGCAGTTACTGAGCTAAAGTTAGTGCAGCTGGTTGCTCACTCTAAGGAAGCAATTATGATTTTTTTTTTCATGCTGCCATGTCACGTGTTGTTTGACTTTCTTTATACAATAAATGAAGCAAGTGCCACATTTTGATATTACTCATTAACTCAGACTCTAGAACTCATGTGAATATAATATCCTGCAGCAAAGATATAAAAATTTTTTAGAATACCCAAATACCTTTTCACAGAACTGTATTTCGCCTCTGTCCAAACTACTCTGCCGGGCAAGTTTAGAAACCGCAAGCTGTATTTAGCGATCTAAATTGGTTATACTTCAGATTAAGATAATGACATGGTTCAACATCATGGCTTATATATTGTGCCTCAGCCTGCTTTCCTGGCTCTCTGCTAGTCAAGGTTTTCAAAGGGCCAGTAAAGATACCACAGTGGATGGTTTCCTGAAGTTCTTTTTTTTTTAAACATACCAATGAATTGCAAGTTTTAATACCAGTTTGTGCATACTATCTTATGTATTGGCCCATTCTTTCTGCTTTCGTCTTAGATTTAAATCTTTCTTCTGCTCCATTCTGCATCCATTCTTTGCTTTCTCTCTAAATCCCAGCTTTTCCCCCTTCATGTGGAACAATACCATTTTCCAGGAGGGGAAGGAAGATTATTTTGGATGTTCTTCCCATGTATCTTTTCCTGTGTCCTTAGCTCCACATGATTACAATGTAATGTTTTATGCTAGCAGTTAGACAAATAACAGCACAACTAGCCAACATGAAATTTATTAATGAAAGCAACAACAACACTGGAGTGTATTTTTCCTTCTAGTTAGATTAGTGTTTTAACCACTTATTGAGCCAATCAAATGCTTACAGGTAGTCTTCAGCTTATGATCACAACTGAGTCCAAAATTTGTGTTGCTAAGCAAGACAGTTTTTAAGGGAGTTTTTAGTCCCATTTTACAACCTTTCTTGCTGCAATTGTTAAGTTAGTAACATAGCTGATAAATGAATCTAGCTTAGTAACATAGCTGATAAATGAATCCCCATTGACTTGTCAGAAGGTAACAAAAGGTGACCCCGTGACACTGCAACCGTCATAAATACATGCCAGTTGCCCGGTGTCTGACTTTTGATCACATGACCATGGGGATGCTGCAACAATTGTACATGTGAAAAAAAGGTCATAAGTCACTTGTTTCATTGCTGTTATAACTTTGAACAGTCACTAAACAAATTACCATAAGTCAAGGACTAGTTGTATTACCCCCAAACTGTGAACAGAGATGAGTACAGAAAGTAGTAGGTACAATCTTGTTCAGGTTCTTTGGTTTTAGAGGTAGGTATTGCAAACATAGGATAAGATGTGGAGGCTGACCAGCCTGTTTTTGAAAAATCCATGCTTGTGTCCAAGAGGCTCTGCATCTTTTCCAGTATTGCATGCTGGCTGGGTCCTGCTTTTACCAAGTCAAATTATTGATCCTTGTAACCAAAGATATCTTCCATGGCAGAGTGTCAGAGAAATGCAGAAGGCATCTACCTCCTTGCAATGTTTTTCTGTAGCACATAAATTAGGTTAGAAATGACAGTAGATAAAATTGAAAGGAAATGATTTAATCCAAAACTCCTGAGCTTCATGACTATAGGTGATGCGATTCTTCTCCTAACTGGAAATTCTCTTCTCCTAACTGGAAATTGTTTCACCGCAGCATGCACTTTCTCTAACCCTTTCCCTTGTCCCAATCATGCTCCTACCTACCCCACTCCCCAGTCAAAGAAATCTTAAATCATCGTTAATTCAACAATGGGAGTGAGTTTTAAGAGGTATTCCACAACTGGAAATAATGCGGTTGAGAAGGCCACTTGTGAGCAAACTGTTTATAAAGTTTCTTGCTTCTTTTATCAGATTAAGTAGATCTTATTTCTAGCTTGTCCAAAGAGCTTGTTCAAAGAGGTGTGGTTTTTGAAGCACTGTATTTTGAAAAGTTTAATGTCCCTTTTGACTGCTTTGCTGTAATTGCAACATTTAACTATGCAGCTATTTTAGAGATTCTGGCACATGATACTATGCTGATACTGTATTATTTCTAGGTTTTTCACTAAACCTGCCCTGCAGGAAAGGTGAGAAAGCTACTGCCTTCTGTGAAAAGCATGCAGATTATTGGCTGGCAGCCTGCCCTTTAAAAGAGTTACTTTAAAATTGAAGGGTAAAATACAAATAAATAAATTGATTCTGAAGACAGATGAATTGCTAGAGTTGTCCTAAGGTACTTTGTTGCTGGAGGTAGAACAGCAAATGTTTTCTTCATATAGTTGTATTAAAAAAAACAAAACCCACCGAGTCAGAAAAGATCACAGATGATTCTCTCTGGGAGGCAAAAAAAAAAAAAAAACAGAGAAATTGAATATCTAGCAATTTTCCGTGATAAATCTTGAAGTAACTTTTCATTTTATCTAATGATAGGACCATTGCCACACAGTTCTAAGGCTTTTCTTTAGTCTTCTGCCTTATAGTGGATGAGATGTTGCAGTTGTCTCTTTTCACATACCCCAAACGGATGCTTATGCAGAACATAGAATAATAGAGTTAGAAGGGACCTTGGAAGTCTTCTAGTCCAAGATCTGCTCAAGCAGGATGTCAGTTACCCCAATTAAATCATGAACCTTGAGCCACGCTCCCAAAACTAAAAAGGATTTATTTAAAGTTAACATTCTACGTCCGCCATTAACTTGGGCGTAGCCAACTCTGAGATACCTAATTCACTGTCACCCTTGATCCTGCTTTTCCCCCCACCCCTCTGGGTGTATCATCCAATGAAAAATGTCCATAGCCAAAATCAATCATGCTGTCAAATTAGATTTTTGCATGGCAGAAGCTTCAGTCATCAAATCCTTTAAAGAAAATATGAATGGAATGTACTTTCGATTCCACACTGCTACCTTCTCATTGAAACTCCACTCCCTTTTTTCTGTTGTCAACTATAAAACATGTATACAAAATGTTTGATGAGTTGACACAGGAGACCCTATACCATGCTGGACAAATGGCTGTCCAGTCTGTTCTTGAAAATCTCCAGTGATGAAGTATCCACAACTTCTGAAGGCAAGTCATTCCACTGATCAATTGGTCTCACTGTCAGGAAATTTCTTCTTAGTTCTAGGTTGGCTCCCTCTTTAATGTTCTTCAACCTATTATTTCTTATCCTGTCCACAGGTGCTTTGGAGAATAGGTCAACCCTTTCTCTGTGACCGCCCCTCAAGTACTGGAAGACTGCTATCATATCATTACTAATCTTTCTCTTCCTTAGACTAGACATATCCAGTTACTGAAATTGTTCATCATACGTTTTAGCCTCCAGTCTCCTAATTGTTTTTGTTGCTCTTCTTTGCCCTCTTTCTCACATCTCAATATTCTTTTTGTATCATGGTGATCAGAACTGGTTGCAGTACTTCAAGTACGGTTTTACCAATGCAGTATAAAGTAGTACTATCACTTCACATGGTCTTGAAATTATCCCTCTGTTAACGCAGCCTAGGAGTGCATTGATATTTTTTTTGGCCAGCTTTTTGTACTAGATTAGTTCTCCAGCTGAGTCTTGGACTTGGTGCACATATACAGAGTTTACTGTTCCCCATCACATTCTCAACATCAGAATTTTGGGAGGAAGAGCAGCATTTTCCTTGAGCAATAGAGTAAAGGATACATAAATTATGACTTCCAGACATCTTGGAATGCCTGACACAGCATTCTGAGCAGGAAAGTACCTATTTGATATGAAATCTCTAAATTGTTGATACTTGTAGACAAAGGTCTATTGAGTTCTCCAAACATAAAAGACTTGTGTTTCTCTTTGAATCTTGTAGTGTTGTAATATAGAGATGCCTAGATGGATTATAAATTGCTTTGCAAGCATTAACTCTCACCCCATTTGAATAAGTGGTTGCCTATCATTTTCTTCCTTAGCTGGAAATTTTCTTAACAAAAGGCCTTGCTTGCTTTGAATTGCTTTGAGCAAATATTCAGGATCATTAACTCTTTCCTGTTCTCATCTTAAGCTAGCACCAGAACAGACAGCAGGGCCAATGCTTGAGAAAAGAGTGTTTATTAGATAAGTAAAAGAGAGGGAGGTTTGCTATATTCTTTTGTTGTCTGTTATTTAGGTTGCATATACACAGGGAAAATTCAAGGTCAGTTTTGATCTAATTGCTCAGGAAATGTTAAAATCAATTACAATTTAACTAGAGTTTTAATTAATATAAAGAACAAGTAAACTACCATTACTAATAATTCTTTTTAATATATATTTTAATACAGATAATTTACACTTACTGGGCTATTTTATTTAGATTTTTGATTGCTATAAGGCTCTGAAAACACACATGCACTCATACACAGACAGAAAACATCCCTATCTATCTGATTTTAGGCTTCCTCACGATAAATATTATGTTCTCCTGATAATAATATTTTTATCCTGCTTTTCCTGCGAAGTGTAAAACACAGTTTTGCTCTCACTCACTTCCTTTATGCTAACAGTCCAGGTAAAGTACAGATGTAAGGCAGGAATGGGATTCAAATTTTTTAACAATCAGTTCTGTGGGCGTGGCTTAAGTGGTGGTCATGTGACTGGGTGGACATGGCTTGATGGTCATGTTATTGGTTGGGGGTGGCTAACTCAATATCACTTACATCGAGGCATGCATCTCCTTGCCTGGCCTCTCATGACTGTGGGGATGCTACAACAGTCAAAAGTGTGAAAAACAGTCATAAGTCACTTTTTTCAGTGCCATTGTAACTTTGAATGGTCCCTCCACACAAGCAAAGTACCAGCAAAGGAGGGGGAAAAAACTCCAGAGAAGTTCCAGAGACAGGAAGTCTAGTTTGACCAAGAATGTAATAAGGGTTAATGGAGAGGCTGTTTCTGTAAGCAACCCCAGAATGTTTCCTTCCTGCCTTTCTTACAGGATTAGGCCATTAATTTCTTCTAACAACCAATTCCCCAAACTGCTTAGAATGTTAACAACTGGTTCTAGCAAATGTGTGCAAACTGGTAGAATCCCATCCCTGATCTAAGGCCTTTATTGCTGTTCCTTCCTATCATTTGTTATCTTAAAACCAGATTTATATTGAGTAATCTTCAAATAGAGGGCTTGTCAAGAACAAGACACCACCATACCATTCTGTCCACACTGAAGAATGAAATAAAAGTATTAGCCCATTACCCTGCACATAATCTGTGAATTTTAAAGAGAATGAACTTCATTAAAAATCCTCTGGTCTAATGTGGGGAGACAATAATTCACTTGGCCACTTAGTTAACCTCGTAACAATTTTTATTGTTGAGGCTGTAGTAAGCTATTATTTCTGGTATTTCCAAAGATTTCAGAGTTAGTGGGAGAGAGTGTTTGTATATATGTGACTGTAAGAAGACTACTACCTCAGCTACTTTGACTGAAAGTTGCTTCTCTTTTATAGTTGCCATTTTCCAATTCCATGATGTCATTTCCTGCCCTCTTCCTCTTCTGTACCACTATTATACCCTTCAGATTCACAGCAGACTCCTTCAGGGTGGCTGCAATTTACAAAGCTAACAATCTCTTCCCACAGAGGCTTGAACTGCTTCCTGCCCACAGGTTGCACCTGCCACCAAAAGTCTGGTCAGAGTAATTCTAAATAAGAACTCAGCTTTGATGCTAAGAGAGGCTAGGTTAAGAGTGGGCGGTTGAGAGAAACAGCGTTCCCTTTTTTTGTTCCCTGATAAATAAATAGGGTTCTGCAATTAATGTAAGTAATTGGATACTGACAGGCAAGGTATTCAACATCATTTCCCCCCACCCCAATCTTGATCCCTCCAAATATGTTAGACTCCAACTTGGGGTGTTCTATGGGCGTGGTTTAGTTGGTGGGTGTGGCTTGGTGGTCATGTTATTGGCTGGGTGTGGTCAACTTAATACCACTCACATCAAGGCACGTATCTCCTCACCTGGCCTCTCATGACTGTGGGGATGCTACAACAGTCCTAAGTGTGAAAAGTGGTCATAAGTGACTTTTTTCAATGCCATTGTAACTATGAATGGTCACTCCACACAAGCAAAGTACCAGCAAAGGAGGGGGAAAAAAGTCCAGAGAGGTTCCTGAGACAGGAAGTGTAGTCCTGCCAAGAATGTAATAAGGGTTAACGGAGAGGCAGTTTCTGTAAGCAGCATCAGAATGTTTCCTTCCTGCCTTCCTTACAGGATTAGGCCAGTAATTTCTTCTAACAACCGGTTCTTCGAACTGCTTCGAATGTTAATAACCGGTTCTAGAGAATAGGTGCGAACCGGTAGAATCCCACCACTGCTCCAACTCCCGTTACTGGATGTACTCTGAGGGCACCGAGTGACAGAAAGGAGCCTGTAACTCTCAAATATTAGCATAAGAAAGGACATCATTGAGAATTAAGCACTGAATAACAAATTGCACAAAAGTGAATTAAAATTAAACGTTGAATAACAAACTGCACCGAGGGTAATAACAATTCTGAGTGATGATTTATTTCCCTGGCTGTTCTGGGTCTAAGCATTTCATGCAATGTTGACATGGGAAAATATACTGATAAAAAAAGCAGAATGCACTGAGTAAGAAAGCAGGTATTAATCAGACAGGGGTGGGGTGGGAAAATAGGTGATTTTGTACAGATGCCTAAAAATTTATCTTAGTACTTCTGTTGTTCTGTTGCTTAGCACTAATTTCAGGAGTGTATACAAGGCAATTCTTATCGCTACCCACCCACTCTTCAAACAAATGATAATATTTTTAATTCACTTTTGAGTTCTTTAAAAAATGTATAGTGGCCTTGCTGCACTTGTAGTCTATAGTGAACAAGGTTGCAAAATAGTTCCAATATGTTCTGAGCTGCTAGCTGCAGACCAGTGATTTGAAAACATTTTTCAAATAATGGGTAAGAAATTTGGGCAATGGGCAGATATAAAATTTAATATTTAATCAATTGCTACCAGTAGTGTGTTCCCCATTCTTGGATAGCAAGAATCAAAGCATGTCTGGAATACAGCAAACTCTTCTACAGCATAATCTTGGCTGTGTGTGCTTGAAAGTACAGCAACCTGCTTTGGGATATAAATGTAAATAAGTATGTATGTATTTGTGTGGTTGAGAACGACTTTCAATGATCATAGTATGCTTTTATTTTCCTGCCCAAATGACTATAAAATCACACTGTTTGACTGGTAAAGACTGTATTTTTCTTCATTTTCACTATCTTTTCCTAGTCCCAACTTCTCTTTTTTTCCCCAAGCCTTTCATTTCCCTAATCATATTTGATTTCATAAGTTTTTTTTAGTTCTTAAGCTTGTTTTCAAGTAAAAAGTAAACTTGTGAAATTAAAAACCAGAGTTTAAATTGATCCCCCAGAGAAATGAGAATCTGACTCCCATTGTCACCAGACTCTTGAGTATCATATCCCACTGACTAACTGACCAACTGACTAACTGTCTGCCCATCTCCCTCATAAAGGGACTCTGGGTAGTGTACAATAAAATATTAAAACATAGAAACAAAAGTTCAAAAGAGGCAAAGATTATTTAAAACATTGTTAAAAATTAATTAAAAGGCAAAGAGAGGGCTTTCAGGGCAACCACCACCCCATGGCTGCATGCACCTATGTGAACCAGAAGCAAGGCCACGCTGCCATGTTTTTATACCTTTCTGAAAGGCCAAGAGATTGGAGCCATGCCTCACCTCAGGGGGAGAGTGTAGCACACAAAGTGGGAGACAAAGGCAGAGAAGGCTCTCTTCCTGGACCCTGCCAGTCAAAATTCTTTAACTGACAGAGTCTGCAACATATTTCCTCTGCCTGACTGAGTGGGATGGGACATTGTAATGGTACAAAGATAGTTCCTTTGGTAACCTGTCCTCGTGTTTGATGAATTCTCTTTCAGACTACTTGAAAGATGAGTTGGACAACTACGTGAAGCAATTGCAGATAGTCAGAGTTGTTCGGCAGCTGGAGAGAAAGGGCTTAATAACTGCCCGATTACTTGGTGCCAGTGTTGCCAAGGGTGATGTCCTCACTTTCTTGGATGCTCATTGTAAGTAATAAATATCTTTATTGATAAAGTTTGCCTTTTTTCCCTTTGGCATGCTGTGCCAGTTCATAAATGTATATGCGTTAATTCAGTGTCTCTCAACATGTCTTAGAGTTGCCAAGGTTGAGAAACACTCCATTAATTGATTGCTCTATATCTTGGGTTGGTTCACAGAACCATATTTGCCCCTTGATCAATCTCCATCCATTAATGAGCAGCCCAGGCATTGAATGGGTATGGCAGACTTAATGATACTGATTCTTATTGTTGTGTCAAACATAATAACTTCAGTGAAGTCAAACAATTGGATGCTGCTTGAATGACCTAATCAGCAGGCTGTACTAAAAATGCTATTTTTTGTTCAAGATGTTAAGGCAATAAAACTGCATCCAACATGCCCAGATGTAGGTTGGATGCATCATCATTCAATATTTCATAACAAAGGAAATGAAGTAGAGTTGCTAGGAGTTGGGCACCGATGCATTCAATGCATTTATTTAATGTACATAAAAGTGTCTCTGTCCTGGAGGCGTGTTCTGATTCTCTTGTATAGAGTATATGGTATAAAAAAATCCTTAGATAAATTTGATTCCCAGAATGTTCAGGAAATTTACTTCAGCCATTTGTGCCTCCATTTTTAGACCTTATATGATTGTTTCCCTCCATGGTTCTATTCTTGTTCATTTTGTCAAATTTTGCAAATTACTTAATGGCTCAATTTCTTTGGAAGATAGACTCAAGAGTCAGAAAGATATTGATAGACTTTAGCATTGAGCCCTATCCAATAAGATGCAGTACAAAGACAAAGTAAGGTCCCATACTTAGGCAGGGAAAACCAGATGCATAGGTTCAGAATAGGCAATACCTAGCTCAACAGTAGTGCCTGTGAAAGGGATCTTGATCTCCTGGTGGACTACTCCTTAAGTATGAATCAGCAGTGTGCTACAGCTGCCAAAAAACCCAACAGAGTCCTTGGCTGCATCAACAGAGGGATAGCATCAAGATCACTAGTCAGACCACATTTGAAATACTACACCCGGTTCTGGTTACCGCCATTCAAAAGGATGCTAAGGCCCTAGCAAGAGTGCAGAGAAAAGCAAGAAAGATGATAATGGGTCTGGAGGCTAAATCATACAATTAACAGCTAAGGGAACTAAGTATGTTTAGTCTAATGAGGAGAAGGTTTAGGGGAGACCTGGTAGTAGTCTTCCAATACTAGAAGGGCTGTCATAGGGAAGAGGGCATCAATTTATTCTCCAAAGCACCTGAGGGCAGAACCAGAAGCAATGGATAGAAGTTCATCAGAGGGAGATCCAACCTGGAAATAAGGAGGAATTTCCTGACAGAACAATTAATCAGTGAAACAGTTTGCTTCCTCGAGTTATTGATGCTCTATCGCTGGAGGTTTTCAAGAAATAATTGGACAACTATGGTATTTGTCCAGGATAGTATAAGGACGCTTGCCTTGGATAGGGGCAGAATAGGGATAGGGATAGACGGCTCCACGGTCCCTTCCAGTCCTATGATTCTATAATTCTATGTATTGAGACTGACATCTGGACACATAAATAATACAAGTTTTCTTGACAGCAATATGGAAGTACTTTGACATTGTGTTTTTCTGGAAAGACATTTTTTATTTGTCCAACTAGCCTATGGCCCAGGTAATTCCCAAACTGTCTACAATCCAAATACCAGTCAGATTTGATCCTGGGAAGGTTCTGAGCCCAGAAAAAATCAGGTGTCCTCATCTTGCAAATGTTAAGGCATAAATATTGAAGTTTTTAAAAGAAAATTGGGGATCCGTATGACTTTCCATGGGTAAGAAAGTGAACATTATGAGAGAAATGTTTTCAGAGAAGCAGTTCCTGAGCATCAGGTACCTCTGAAAAACCCTGAAAGGTAAAAGTGACCGCAGCAACTGTCAGGTGCAAAGAAAGAACTAGGAACAGAAGTTTAGTCCAAAGCACTTCAAGTTTGTTCCATGCTACCTATACACAAGAATCTGATCTATTAATGGTCAAGGTAAATTGGTGCTAGATAAAAGTAAATGGAATTCAAGACGGGCTGGTCTTAGGTCTCTTGTGGGAGCATAGGGACTTCAAACTGATGATGCATTTGACTCCTCCCTTGGGCTCAGCCTGGTCATCTCCTACAACAGCAGCATTTGAAAATAGGCATTTATTTTTGCATTTATTTTTGCAGAGACTCTTATCAGATAGTGTAGCAATTCCTGTTTCTTTTTCCTCAGGTGAATGTTTCCATGGATGGTTAGAGCCTCTCCTATCACGCATTGCTGAAGAGCCCACCGCTGTGGTCAGTCCAGATATCACCACCATTGACTTGAACACCTTTGAATTTTCAAAGCCCATTCAATATGGGAAGCAGCACAGTCGGGGAAACTTTGATTGGAGTCTCACTTTTGGCTGGGAGGCTATCCCTCAACATGAGAAGCAGAGAAGAAAAGATGAGACTTACCCAATCAAGTAGGTTCAAGCTGAAAATTTGATACCATTGTTAATGTGTCTGGGGAATTGATGGGTGGGAAGAGATTGTATTAAAAAAGCACAGTTTCCCAAAGCATAGGTTTCAGTTTTGGAAATCCTGAAATCAATTATATCCCATTTTTTTCTCTTTACATCCCACTGTTGAATTTTAGTCATGAAATAAAAATCACAGTATTTCTGTTTTTGACAGAAATTGGGAGTTTGGGGTTTTGCCTGGACTAAGATTGCTTCAAGATTATCTTGGATCTCTCAGTCCAATCTTCTCTAAACTGGTTGCCATCCAGATGGGTGGGCTTCAATTCCTAAAATTCTCACCATGGTGACTGGAATTGTGTCAGCCTGAACATCTGGAGCAAGTCCTCAGATTGAAAAAGGCATCGGTGCCATTGGCTCTGATAGGCGAGATGGATAGCAAAACAAATTCATAAATTTGTTTCATTCATAAATAAATGAAATATACTAAAAAGGTCACTTAATAGGAATGAGACAGAGATGTTGAGGCACATTCCTGAAGAGTTAGCCAAGGAAGCGCATCTAGATGACACAGCGTTTCCTGTTAAAGTAGCATCTGTATGGAATCAAAAGGAAGAGAATATCTGAAGGTCTGCACTGAGATATTCTTCTCATCTTCGAATCAAAGTGGAAGGGATTGCTTTCTCTCCATTGTGCCCAAAGTGGTTACCTTACACCAGTGGTGGCTAACCTTTTTGGGCTCTTGTGCCAAAAATTGTGTGCATACTTGCACACTCGCAGTCGCATGCCAGCACCCAGAAGGCAATGCGCCCCCACATGTGCGTGCAATCCCCACCCACCCACCTCATGCCGCCCCCTTACCTGCACTGCGCCTCACAGCTGATTTTCGTCTGGTTTGAGGCCTTATTCGGGTTCCCAAAGGCTTGAGGAAAGCTTCTGCATGCTTTGCAGGCCGTTTTGTTACTTCTGGTGTCTTCGGAAAAACAGAAGTGACAAAACAGGGTTAACTTTCAGCCTGCAGAAGCCTTCCTCAAGCCTTTGGGAGGCTGAAAAAGGCTGCAAACCCATCAAAAATCAGCTGTGAGGTTCACACATGTGCAGTGAGGTAAGTTTGCCTGCAGCTTGCGTGCTGGCACAAATGGCTCTGTGTGCTACCTGTGGCACATGTGCCATAGGTTTGCCATCACGGCCTTAGACTGTGGTCTTTCCCAAAGTTAAGAATAGTGATGTGAGGAAACCATTATATGCCTAAAGCCTGTATTTAGCCTTCATTATTGGGTAACTGGATCTGTGCTGATGTTTAATACTTTACAAAACATGGATATAGTATCATAAATTACAGTGACAGCTTGTACTTACAGGTATTTACTGCTCCCATTTAAAAACCAGAAAGGGCCTTCCCTGGCATCCCATGAGCCAAGCCTAATTAGGCAGAATAATCATTTTTCTTCTCCAGTTGAAAGGAAACAAGAACAATGCCACAGGCAAGAACGAACCATTAGGCTACCTCTCAAAAGACAGATAAGGAATATCAAAGAAAGAAAGCTTTTCTAACTTTTACCACCTTTGCCCTGCACTTCTAAGGAGTAGTTGAAACCCTTGATGTGGCAGAAAAATCAGAAATAATTCAGGAAACCACAATTTAACCATGTTTCATACTTCATGGTAAACCACAGTTCCAAAAAATAAACTAGTAACAAATAGTGAATTACTGCCCTAAAAACAATGGCTTATTCTTTGTTCCTGTTTGCACATTGCACTAAACTGCAAAGAAAACATGTATTTTCTGCTAAAGCCAGTTAGGAAGCTTTAATGAACAATCCAGAGGTGTATCTTGCAGCATTTTCCCATACTAAATCTCCTGAAAAGCACAAACTTTTCCAAGCTCCTTTCTTACTGATCTTTGATCTGTCATGGCTGAACTCTGCCTATAGAAATGCTTATTTAATAGTTTAAGCTGGCTGCCAAGGTGAGGGTGGGGGGATGGGATGCAGCCTCCTTCTTGAACTCTTGAGCGAAGGGAGGTCATGATGAGCTTCATTCCCACAAACGAAAGAAGTTATTGAATCTCTTCAGGCTCCAGTCAGGTCTTGCTGCTCGGTGAAAGTTCTCATGAAGAAGATAATTGTTTCCTTTAACCTTTCACTGTTTATCTTAAATTCAGTCATTCCAATACCTTACAAATGCCTGCTTGCATTTTTAAATTCTGGCCATATATTTAGTCTTAACCAAACATAACAAAGGGGTCTGCCGCTTGCATTGTAACAATAGATTTGAGTTGAGCAGGAACAGGACAGATGCATTCAGCTGGGACCCATTTTAGCAGCAGCACTAAGGTTTAATATTGTCACACTGGCAAGTCCTGTTCCATTCCCCAGGCCTCCTCTATCCCCCTGCCCCTGGCTTTCTTCTGTTGAAGCCCAGAAAAGGAAACTAGAATTATCCATGTCTACTTGTAAGGTAACTTGAATCCCTTGATATATTCCAAATTTAGGGTAACCCGAATGTAGCCAGAGTTCCCCCAAGTTCAGATATGATGAAGAATTCAGATTAGTTTAAGAAGGAAATAGGTACTTCTAGTGCCTTCATGGCTATCTCGGAGGGGAAGGTAATGCAGTGCCAAAAAGTCTTTGCACTCCTGAATTGTACTTTGACACAGAAAGACTATACTGTATATACATGATCACTTTTCAAAAAGAAGAAGGCATATTATAAATCAAAGGCACAGACAGCTCAGTACAGAATACAAAAAGTCAATGGTTGCAGGTAGTCCTCAACTTACAACAATTCATTTAATGACTATTCAAAGTTACTACAGCACTGAAAAAAGTGACTTATTTTTCACACTTATGACTGTTGCAGCATCTCCATGGTCACATCATGATTTACATTTGCATACTTGACAACTGACTCACTTTTACGATGGCTGCAGTGTCCCAAAGTTATGTTGATCCCCTTTGGCAATCTTTTGACAAGCAAAGTCCATGGGGAAGCCAGATTCACTTAACAAGTGTGTTACTAACTTAAGAACTGCAGCAGTTCCCTTAACTAATTGATGTGGCGAGAAAAGTCGTAAAATAGGCCAAAGCTCACTTAACAAATTTCTCACTTAGCAACATACATTTTGGGTTGTAAGTTGAGGACTAGTCTCCTTAGCTCATTGAGCAGATCAAATTCACTCTAGCCTTATTTCCAGAACTTTTGTAAAAAGTTACATGCTTGTTTTTTGGTTCAATTCCATGAACCGACCGAAGTTCCATCTGTCAAGTAATGGATCCTTTTCTGCTCTCCAGTGCCTGGACAATGTATATCCATATTTGAGCAGCAGGAGCTATTTCAGAACTTTGCTTTTGAGTTTGGTTTACTTTAAATATTTTATGTGAAAACACTTATCTCTGCAAGCGTACCAGGCATAGTTTGTTATCTTTCATTTTTCATTTGTAGGCTGTAGTTAAACAGCCCTTATTTCACATGCTTGAAAAAAACCACTTTATGAAACTGAAACTGGGGTTAAATCCTTTAAATTGTAGTTTAAAATCTAGATGTATTCTCAAAGCCGTTTTAGCATCCTCTCAATGTAATGCAAAAAATATGTATACACAATTTTTAAGGCTTGTTTAGAACCTTTATAGTTCATATAGTTAATATTAATGACACAAATATTACTGCTAAACAGTTAAAAGATATATCTCTAAGTATCACAGCTCCTCTTGCAAAGGAATTTTAAGAGCTTATAAAAGCCTTGTAAGATGCTAGAAATTTCTCCTTTCATTTTTAGAATCTCTTGTAGCTCATTAAATTAGGATTTTTTAAAAAAAGGTTTGCAGTACTAATAACCATCTTCTAAGACTGCTTCTGCGCTCTTCCCCCATACCACAACATCAGAAAAAAATAAGAAAAAAATAAGTGTTTTATCTCCCAAGTGTCATTGGGTACAGTACAAGGTTTGTAAACCGCCTGTGAGACCCACACTTCCTTGAGAGACAGTGACAGGTCCTTTCCCCCCTGCTGTATCAAAGCAGGATAATAAGGGCTGTGACATGAAAGAACCAAGGTTTATTCCTCCCTCTTTCAAACTCTGCCAGCCCCTTGTCTCTCTTAGCAGTGGACAACTGAAAAGTCATTAAGGTAACCAGCCTCTCCACTTCTTAAAGCTTGAGATGACCTTGAAATTCACGGTGCCAGCCATTTGATACCGGCTTGGCCCTCCTCCCTTCCAAGAGGGAGACAAAATCCTGTTCCTTTGGCCTCAAGTACAGCTCTTCTTTGTGCAGAGGTCAAACAGGAGGCTGTTCTGTCTCAATGAAAGAGGCACAGAGATTCCTTTTTGTTATTGCTTACGGAGAAAGAGAGAGAGAAAGACATTGGTAACCTGGCTTTTCAGCAGCTCCTAATCTCCTCTACAACAGAAGCTGCAACAGGGGGCTGGTTTCAGATAAAATTTTGCTGAAGCTAGTTTCCAGTGCCAGTCTCAGCTTTACTTTTCCTTAAGACAAATGAACATGCAAGCTAGGACAAAGAGTTCTGGGTTATCTAATAATGAAAGTAGTGCAATTGGTAAAACTCTATCTACAGATACTCTTTATTTTGTGCCCAGCCTGTGCAGTAATGGTACCCAAGGATAAATAGAGGCCCTATGTCTGTCTCTGAAGGGCCATCCTTGAAGCTCTTAAGGAATGTGATCCATCCCAAACGCTGTGGTTATTTCTTGTTTTTGGATGCAGTTAATCAAGAACATGCCTCAAATTCTGAGATTTGAGTCCTGTCCCGTTCCCTCCTCCGCAATCAGTCTCATCTAATTCTGGGATTAGCAACTGCTGTCTTGTCAGCAAGTGTTTGAACTACCAGGCAAAATGTTTTGGGCAAAAAGTGGCAGGAGGGATGAGGGGAGAACATGTTTGTGTGAACATTTACAACACACATGCACAGTCACGTATATTGACTTCATTGCATTTGTTTAGATTTCATTTGTACAGTCCTGATTTTTGAACAATACAGTGATTTATATTAAATAAAAATTGGTGTACACGCATCAATTTGTTTTGAATTTTTTTGTTTTGTTTTTTAAAAGTTGTAGACGATACTGCTGTCTAAAAACTTTTCAGAGAATAGGAGTGAAAGTGTTGCCTCTCACCCCCGCAGTACACATAATTTATTTGTTCTTTTAAGTCAAGCTTTACCATTCAGATAGGTGTGATTTGTGATTCTTGGCTATTTTGATAACTGGATCAGGAAATTGTGGGTATTGTTTGGGGAGGATGTGCATTAGTTTAATGCTTTTATTTTATTTTCAAAATTCCATTTTTATGCTTCCTTTTATATCAAAGATGCTTTACACATAATTTAGAAAACTAAGATTTTTAGGATACTTGGTAGAGGACTAGAAAATACATGGAGGTTCAGCTTTTTGGATAATCAGTGGGAAAATAGTAAAATGGAAAATATTTACATATTTTGAATATTCAAATATTCCAGTCATCTTCACATCTTTTGCCATATTTTTTCCTTAAAAACAAACAAACATGAAACAGAGTAGTGTAGTAAAAGCCTGAGATCACTTCTCAAAGGCTGCTTCAGTACAAGCGAGTTTGAAAATTGCCTTTGATATAGTGCAGAAAAAGCCTTGCCTTCCGATTTATGTGATCTGCTTTGATCACAGCTTGAGAAGTTCTCCAGAAGTCATTGCCAATATCTCCCAGCTTCCTTCTGCATTGCCTGTGCTAAGAAGAGACACTAGAAATTCAACAATATCTAGAATGCCATACAATACTTTCCCCTGCTTTAGCTATTGTAACCTAGTTTGAGCTTTCCTTGATATTTCGCTCAGAAATGTCAGAGAGAGTGAAGACTTCAGTTCAGAGAGATTTCAGTTTTCCATAATTTCCTTTCATAATATTTCTATGCTTCTTTTGCAGAACTCCTACATTTGCCGGTGGTCTCTTTGCCATTTCCAAGTCCTATTTTCAACATATTGGCTCCTATGATGATCAGATGGAAATCTGGGGAGGGGAAAATGTAGAGATGTCTTTTCGGGTAAGAAAGAAAGCTACAAAATATTCCTTGGAAGTAGAGCTATCTTTAGATATAACTTTTTTTAAAGGTGGGGGAGTTAACCAGTTCTCTGAAAAAAAAGCTGTCTTTAAAGAGTAGGTGAGAACTAATAGATTATATTAGTCCTAGTGATAATTTTGGGCTCCACATGTCAAAATTTTGAAAAATGCCTGACTCTACAGGCATGTCACACACCTTGCATCCCTGAACAAAAGAGAAATGTTTCTTTACATATTCATTTATTTTTAAAAACTGCATTCCAATCTTGAGTGGTGATGCTAAGTATTGTATATCAGAGGTCACCATCCTTTTGGACCTCAGGGACCACCAAACTCATAATTTTAAAACCTGGGGACCACTAATATAAATTTTGACTGACAGTGGCTTGCTGACATTGGTGAGAGAGAGAGAGAGAAAGATCTGATCTAATCTCTCTCTCTCCCTCCTTCCCTCTCTCTCTCTCTCTCTCTCTCTCTCTCTCACACACACACACACACACACACACACACACACACGCACACAGAGGTGGGATTCAAATTTCTTAACATCCTGTTCTGTGGCATGCCCTAATTTGTGGGGTGGCTTGCTGGTCATGTTACTGGCTGGGCATGGCTTATATGTAAATATAATAAATATGTAAGTATTGAATGTTTTATTTTACAAAAGCAACTTTTACTCAAAATCAGGCAAAGTAGGCAGGCAGATTGAATTGCTCACAGAATTACAGATTCATTCAGAGATTTATCTACCTTCCATCAGCTACCTGAGTCTGCACTGAATAATAGAAACTTCAATCCAAAGGAAGGTTTGGCTCTGCTTAAAAGCAGAGCTGAAAATCTAAAGATTAGCTAGAAAGCAAGAAATGCAATGATTTCCTGCTTTCTAGCTAATCTAAATCTCCCGGCACAGCAGAACATGATTGGGGAAAAAAGGAAAAATAGCAACTTAGCAGGCAAGTTTGATGCCAGATAAGAAATGAGTGGGCGGGGAGAGTTCCTGCAGGCCATGTGGGTGGCACAGCCTTTGTGTTCCTGCGCAGCTTGGATTAATTGCTTTGGGCAGTGCTCTGGGGGTGACAGTTCTCTGCAGACCACCAACATTTTCTTGTGGCCCACCAGTGGGCCATGGCCCACCAGGTGGCAACCGCTATTGTATAGCATAGCATAGACATTATGTATTATAATGTCAAATAATTGCAAAAGCCCTGAACATTGCTTGAGAACAGAGCATGCTTTTTGAGTGTTGATGAACACTAGCGTGTCACCCAAAATATCATGGCATGTCACATTTGAACACATATCATAAGTTTGCCAACACTGCCTAATAATGCTGGTTCAGGATTTTGCAGTTATGTTTGTCAGTTTACCTTCCCCACGAGAGAGTTAGATTGCATATATCTTGAAATATATGAAAATTTCAGAATGAAAATCTATAAAATAATTAAAGGGCCAATATAAAGCACCACATAATATGTGGATTACTTCTAAGAGGTTTGTATTGAATCTTATTATTTTTACCCCCTAACTTGTTTTAGGGTAAAGGTTCAAGTAAAGATTATTAATCATATTTTTTTCTTGTCTAATTTGTCCTAACAATAGTCTCGTGGGGGCACATTATGCTCAATGATGCCTGGCTGTAAAATTACTCAGTGAATTTTTTTGGTAAACTTAAGCCTGAATTTACACTGAAGTCCACCACTGCTTCCTTAACTCTAGGGTTTATTCCTTGAACTGCATATACTTTAAATCAGGGGTCCTCAACTCCCAGGCTGTGGCCCACTACCGGGCTATGACCTATTCAAAATGGGCTGCGCAAGCGATGGGCAAGTGCCCATGAAGCTCCACTCACACAAGTGGTGGGCCCTTGTGCTCACACGTGAACTCCACTTGTGCTAGCGGAGTGCAAATGGAGATTCATGTGCGAGTGGAGGGCGCTTGTGCTCGTGCATGAAACTCCCCTCATGCAAGCAGAGGACGCTCGTGTATGAAGCTCCATTCACGCATAGCTTGATTGGAACTGTGCAGGCGTGCATGTGCCTGTCACTCACATACCCCTCCCCCTCTGCGTTGGCACAGACCGCCAAGGGAGAAAAGGTTGGGAACCACTGCTTCAAATGGGCCTACAAAGTTATTGCCTTGTTTCTTCACATAAGTGTTATTTCTACTCTGTTATGATTTAGGTCGTATTTACAACCTAATGCTTAAAACGTGTGAACGTGGTGTCAAGTAATAACAGTATAGTGTAACCTAGCAGTCCATAGAATTAGTTGCAATAAATTTAAAAGTCATGATAGATCAACCTGGGATTGATTACATAGATTTGATGCACATTATCCTAGCTCTGTGCTTTCAAAATGGAATGGAGTTATGTGATAGTAGACACAATCGTAGCAGAAGAAAGTCATACTAAAGAAACCAGTAAAAAAAAGTAAAGGGGAGGAAATAGAAGTAGTGAAGGAAGAAAGTTTTTAAAAAGAAGTAAAGAAAGTAGAAGTAGTAAACAAAGTAGTAAAATTTAAGAAATGGCTCTGTTGCTATGGAAACAAAACATGACATGGTTTGGAGGCTGACTAACTACTTCTTTGTATTTGGATTTGTATCAGTTCCGACTGTCTATCTGGGAGTAAAACTTTCATTTGCTGTCCAATCCCGGGAGAGTGATCACAGTGCAGGTGCAAAGATGTCACAGCATTGGTTCTTAAACTGTTTGGGCCAATTACCCCTTTTCCTCCTTTCAAATCATGAGCACCACCACCACCACCACCCAAAAAAACAGAACCCACATCCTGTTGTTTTACACAAGCATCTTGACAGCAGCAGTCCCAAATTGGATTCTCAGAAACAAGCAATTAGAAATGGTTCTCTTACCCCCAGGATTCTCCACAATTACTCCCAGTTTAAGGGATCAACTGATTCCGAGATACAGTGAATTATAATTTGTTTCTCTAAGTATGCATACCAAATTTGATCGTAATGTACGCATCAACTGCAGTTTAAAAAAAATCTTAGTATTGTTAGAAAATTATAAGAGTGTCTGGGAAAATTCAAGCATCAACTATTTTACTATTGATATTGTGAAGAAGAAATTGAACGAAGGATCTACAAAAGTTTTTTTTTTCCAATATTTTGCAGTGCAGATGCTTTGTTGATAACTTTGCACATAAAGATTTTTTAAAATGAAAAAAAGTGAAGTCTTATATGCTGTGTAGAATGCCACCCTGTGGCAAAAAATATAAGAAACAGGAATACTGTTGTTTTTTTAAAATGTGAGGCTAAGAACCTCTGCTCTGAGTTGCAATTTCCTGTAACTACCTGAAACAAATATAAGTTTTTCTGCCTTCAATAGGTACCTTTAAAATGGGGCAGTCGTCTCATATTAAACAAAAATACAAAAGCCTTTTGTTTTGCTTTTGTCTAACTAAAGTCGGACATAATGTTAAATTCAAGGTCACATTCCATCAGGTTAATGCCTGTGTTTATGTATTTTTTTTCTGCTTTGCTTTTGCTCTGATGACATTTTGTTACCCAGCATTAAAAATATTATTAATAATAATAATAAGACAAAACCAACCCTAGCAGTGAACATGTTTTGCAAGAACAAGGATGAGTCCTTAAGCATGAGTGTAATCTCAAGGAATAGACATGTACTTGCCTCCCAAGCCTTGCTTATGGCGTGTTCAAAATTGATACCAAGTTTTTTTTTAATGTGTCAGAGGTGAAATTATTCATTACAAATTTAGTGTATGCCTTAATTCATAAATGCATTACTAATTAAATTACATAAGTTAGATTTTTGTCCTGGTCCTCAGTGACTAAGAATGGCTCCCAGATGGAAAAGATTATTTTGTTTATCAACATAGTATTACCAGTATTTATTCAATCCAGTTGCAGATTGAGTAAATCTTTAACTAAAGCCACCTCTCTGAGATGCAGATTCTTTGGAGAGTGGTCCATTCTTGGTTGAACCAGTCCCAAGTTTTAGTCAGAGAAAATTGGGGTATTGCACTTCCTCAGACTTAAATACTATTGATCTTGGGAGCTCCTTTATTTTGGAGCAGGACTCCAATTTACCTTTTGAAAGGACCACTTTCTTTTAAAGCAGGGGAAAAACTGGAATCAGACTTGAAAGATATAGACCGTTTCTCCTTAGGATATTGCCTGCAACACAAAACTGCCACCCCATCTTCCTAAGAAGATGCTCTTTCATGGTGGCATGATGGATAGAATGCAGTATTGCAGCCTAATTCTGCCCACTGCCAGGAGTTGGATCCTGACCGGTTCCTGACTGATTCAGCCTTCCATCCTTCCAAGGTCTGTAAAACAAGGACCCAGATTGTTGGGGACAATATGCTGACTTTGTAAACTACTTAGAGAGGGCAATAAAGTGGCATATAAATGCTATTGATACTTGATGGCTGCTTCTATCCTGAAGGAGCCTGATTTTAGGCAGCTGGAATCTGATCCTGATTCCTGTTTTAAAAAGAAAAGATGTACAAATTTTATATCTTATTTCCTTCACCTGGCTCCGACATTCAGTGAATGAGTTTGTTGTTTTATCGTGGTTTGAATGGTATTCTTCCCCTCTGCCTTGCATCCTCAGGTTTGGCAGTGTGGAGGCCAGCTGGAGATAATCCCCTGCTCCGTAGTTGGCCATGTGTTCCGTTCCAAGAGTCCACACACCTTCCCCAAAGGGACTCAAGTCATTTCTAGGAATCAAGTGCGCTTGGCAGAAGTCTGGATGGATGACTATAAGGAAATCTTCTATAGAAGGAACCAGCAGGCCTCCCAGATGGCCAGAGAGGTATGAAGTACTTTCCTTGAGAACTACTTCCCTTAATGTCCAAAATCTTTAGGTCTTGTCTTTACATTCTAAATATTTGATTTAATGGATTCTGTTTCCTCCAAATAAAGACAAGATTCTCCAGCATAGTTGCTGGGAACCTTACTAAAAGAATAGAAGTTTTAGAGCATTTTCCAATTATTATTTCAATGACTTAGACACTCTTGAGGTGACCTTATTTCTAGAACTGGAGTGACTGGGAAGAGATACAAAAACAGATCCATTGATAGATTAGAAAATTGAGTTTTGGCTTTCTTCTCAAGGACCTTCAAGATCTAATGAAGGAGAGAAACTTGGAGGATCTCAGGTTTAGAGTGTTCCATATCTGAAAGTAATCCTAGAAATTAAATTCTATCTGGAACTGTCTCAGATTTAATCTATGGATTAAATAAATTAAAGAATAAAGACAGTGAAGACCTTTAGTTATTCTAGTAAACAAATTGAAAATGACCCGGTTGTTTGCTTTATGTCATTCTTTTTAAAAATGCATGTGTTATGGCTTTATTAGAAAACATACGGAGACCTCAGTGAGCGACTGCAGCTGAAGGAACAGTTACATTGCAAAAATTTCACTTGGTATCTACAAACTGTTTATCCTGAGATCTTCATTCCAGACCTCACTCCAGCTTTCTATGGAGCGGTAAGTGAAAATACAATTTATCAAGATAACCTATAGAAATAACAGGGTATCTGGATGACTAAAATCACTACAATTATGTGGGCATCTAGTAATTTCAAGCACACTGAAGTCAAAAAGAACATTAGAAGTGAATACATCAAGAGAATGAAGAAGATCTCTAAAGTTGTTGGAGAATTGCAACCCAATCTCTGGGAACTAAATCTGATATATTCATTGGGGTGGGTGTATTATAAATGCACTCTCAAACTGGCTTACAGTTGATTGAAAAACCCAAGGAAACAAATCTATCCTTATTTGGCTCTGCATTTTCCATTCAAGCTGTCTTGCCATTGACTGATTATTTGAATGTTCATAAATATTGTAATTTCTAAAAGGATTTATTAATTGACTCTTGTTAGTGTGAGGTAGAGGCCAATTGAGCTCAGAAGGGAGATAAAAGTGTACATATGTTTAGAAAAAGAATGCAACATTTAAAAGAAATGCTTTTGTTTAAGCTGTTTAGCTAAAACCTGAAGCTTTGTATGGGTGTTCTGTTCATATGCTTCTAATTTTATTAAATCTATTCCACTACAGATTAGAAATGAAGGCGCCCAGCAGTGTCTGGATGTTGGAGAAAACAACCATGGTGGAAAACCTTTAATTTTGTATCCCTGTCATGGGATGGGAGGCAACCAGGTATGGGCTTCATGGAAATGCTCCCATCCTTATCTCTCCTCCTACAAACATTGAATCCAGGTTATACCTTTCAAAAAGAGGAAAGAAGTAAATAATCTTTGCTGAAATTAGAATGATTGCAGGAAGCAAAAGTATTCTATACTTTTATGGAGAAAGTATTAGAACATAGATTAATACTATAACTAGAACATAGAAAAATGAAAAATAGATGTAAAAAATCATAATATTGAAGCTGCTTGGAAAAGTGAAGAAAGGATTGTGCTGCAAAGAGCCATGGAAACATTGGGAGTTACAGTCATAGGAAATATTAAAATTTATGAGTAGAAGTTGCTATGAATGAATTGCATTGCAAAAATGTGGATGAGAGATTATATACCACAAAAAAGATAATTTTAAGAACAATGACAATAAACTGCACTGATTAAAAGAGCAGGTGAAATGGAGACAGATACGATTAAAAAATTGTTTTAGAAGAGGACTAAATAATGAATATTCAGCAGATGAAATTTCAGCTCAAGGGAAGAAAGTATTTTGATTGACATAAGGGAATAAGTTATTTTATATATATCATTTAAAATAGAATAATAAAAGAGAGAAAGAGAGATGGACACAGAGAGAAAAGAATCAAAAAGCCCTCCTGCCCCCAAGAAAGTGAGTTCCCACCATCATCATGGCAAGCATAAACAATTCCACGATCTCTTCACCTCCTTTTAGCTAACAAATATAAAATTCTTCATCCCATAGTAACCTGTCTCTAATAGGCAAATCAGTCTTTTTCAAACAATTGCCAGTAAAAGATCTAAATAAATCTCTCAGATTTTAACATTTATATATTTTAAGCTCCACATTCTATATCTCAATCATAACATCCCATTTAAAGGGTATAAAATGGTCCCAATATCATAATATAAACAAAATTTAAAAACCCAAATTTAACATGACAAAAATAAACCATTTCTCCTTTATAAAAGACAAGCTCCCATACACAATTTATCAACTTGTCCTGTTCATATACATGAGATATCTCCACTTTAAAATATAAACACATCCACATTTCAAAATAAAAAGTAATCCCATTATCCTAATATAAACAAAAGACTAAAATATAATGTAACAGGGAGGAATAATTTCTCTTTTAAAAAGACAAGTTCTTCAAACTTTCTTAGTTTAAATTTTAAAAAAGCAGTTAAATGCAAGGCTAATTTATGTAGTATAAAGTTAGTATTTGGTAAAGTAACTGGGGAAAAAACTTTTACATCATAATAAATGTAACTAAATCCAGCATAACATGCTTTTCCAATTAAATTATCAGTAAATCCAGAAACAGCCACCCAAAATAACAACATATCCCATTTTACCCTGAGTTGAATAAATCAATTAGGATAATACTTTTTCTTTTATGCAGGGCAGTCTTTCTGTGTAAAGCCCCTGTCCCACTGCACAAACAGATGCAAAGAGGATGTAAAACGTTAAAAAACATTGGAAAACGCTATGCATCCATTGTGTACTCATTGCATACGTGTTGCGTTGGTTTCATACACTCTATCCTGTTGAGCATCCCTCTCCACTGAGATTTTCATTTCTGGTCCAAGAAGAGTTTTGAAGCTGCACAAAAACTTTTGAATCGGCATGAACTCCGCTGGTTTGTAAATTCCGTGACATACGAGCCAACAAACGTTCTATGTCCGTTTTATCATCCGTTAAAACTATCCGCTAGTATCCTCTCTGCATCTCTGAGGTGCCGATCCTCCCTCCCAACTCACCCATCGCTGCAGCTTGGAAAACCAGAAAGAGGAGAAACAAAGGTACACGGAACGTTCTACACAGCGTTGTAGCACAGGATAGAAAGGCATGAGCAGATGAACGTTTGCATCTATTATACATCTCTAGAGCTTCCTTATTGAACACTCCGTTTAAAGGCCCTGTCACACTGCCAACGATGCCAAAAACGTTTTGTAAAAAGGACACAGCGGATGAGAAAAATGTTCCCATGCCATTGTTTTAATTCCGTCTCAAAAGGCGGGCAAAAAATTTGGCGAGTGTGTGAGAGAGCGGACACACGGAAGGAACGGAATGGCGGGGGACCGCAGTGGCAGATGGAAAAGCGACGGCAATGGGAAAGCCTAGCGGATGGACAGCGGATGAGAGCAGAATGGTCCCCCCTCCTGCGACACTCTTTTTCCATTTTAAATGCTTGTCTTGTGCGTGCTGCATTGCTTTCATCCTCTTTCCGCCCATGCTAACTAACGCTGCGCATGTACTCGCTTCCGACCCTTGCTCCGTTTCAGTGCTTCTCCCGTGCCGTCTGTTTACCGCCGGAACGGATGCAGTTCGCTCGCATGCGGCAACGGATGCCTTAGCGGAATATAGCGGTGCATAACGGATGACAACGGATGCAGAACGGATGTCCTGCTCGTAGTCTAGCGGGATGCAGAACTGACGCATTGGATAAATTTTCGCGCTCCAAAGTTTTTGGAGGGATGAGAGGAAGCAAAACGGAGGGCAGTGTTAGTAACAGAAACGGAAGCATCACGTGAAGTTAACCAACGGATGGCAAATGTTTTTCTCCGTTTTACATCCTCTTTCCATCCGTTGGTACAGTGTGATAGGGGCTTTAGGGAGATTCTCAGTCATCCAGGTCATGGTTGTCCCAAAGGTGATTTTTCAAGAGGCAACTGGACTTTTTTTTCTTTTTTTCAAAATTTTTATTTTATTTATATAACATGTAAAAATTCAATTTCAATCAAATAGTGTCTTGTTTGGGTACAATTATTTTTAGGAAATCATAATCAAAATGTTTGCAATAATGCTCATCACAATGATATTAATTCTATAATAATGATATTTTAAAATAAATATTTTAAAACAAATACAAATTGGGGGGGAGAAATACTCAGTTCCTTCTTTTTCCTTAATTGTGAGTGTTAATCTGTCTATTTCTGCACATTCTAATATTTTTTAATTATACTCTCATCTGTCGGGATCTCTTCACTTTTCCATTGTTGTGCAAATACTAAATGAAGCTTCTTAGATGAGAAGCAAAACGTCTTTAAAGAATAAGAAGAAAGTCCAGTTGCCTCTTGAAAAAACACCTTTGGGACATCCGTCCTGGTTCTTTTTAACTTCTGGGCAGTCTTTGATATCATTGATCATGATTTCCATTTGGATCAGTTTTGGGAGCTGAGGATGGAGGAGGACACAGTTTTGTGCTGGTTCATCTCCTTTCTCCAAGACTTGTCCCAATCAGTATTGATCAGGAGTGGGAAGTCCAGCCTGCAGCTCATGGTAGTCAAGGCTGGGTATCAAGGCATGAGTGATTGACCAAAGGGCCTTCCAGCTGGTGCAACACATGGAGCTGTGCAAAGGATGGTCAAAGCTGCCACTTGCCCCTTACTCTTTACAAAGAAGCTTAGTTCAAGAGAAGCTCAGATAGTGTACCATTCCTGAATGGAGTAGTCTTATCCAAGAGTTTAAATGAAATTTCCTGGATCCATGAGATCCTAATATCCATAACCATTCAGTCTTGGTAGGATTGATTTGGAATCAGTTCCATTCCACCCAGCCCTGCCCAGCCTCTAAGTGTTGGGATAAGAACTCAACAACAACCTTGCTGTTGTTTATAAGATTAAGTTTCTGTCCATTTTTTTATTAGTGGGAATTTGAAATGTCAGAAAGACATAAAAGTAAGCTGAAAGGGTTATTTAAGAAGCTTGTTTGTCCAACAAGAGTTAGGCTCCAAGATGGATGAATGTGGCCTGAACACAATAGGAAATAATCAGTTCAGGCACTGCTCGACTTATGACCACGATTGAGCCTACCATTTCTGTTGCTAAGTAGTGAGACAGTTGTTAAGTGAATTTTACCCTAATTTATGACTTTTCTTGTCCCAGTTGTTAAGTGAATCACTGCAGTTGTTAAGTTAGTAACATAGTTGTTAAGTGAAACTGGCTTCCCTGTTGGCTTTGCTTGTCAGAAAGTCACAAAAGGTGATGACATGAACCTGGGATACTGCAAACATCATAAATATGAGTCAATTGCCAAGTGTATGAATTTTGGTCAGATGACTGTGGGGATGATGCAGCGATCATAAGTTTTCAGTTCTATTGTAACTTTGAAGAGTCACTAAATTAAGTGCTATGTCTCAAGAACTACTTGTATAAAAGAAGTATGTGGGGAAGTTTGGTCATATATAGGCAAGGAATAAGTAGCTATCTGAAGGAAAAGCAAATGAGTTGAGAAAAAATAGAGAGCTGAAAAAGTGGTAATTGGATGGAGTTTATGAGAGGGAGAGGGAGAGGGAGATGGACAGGGTGGTGGAATCTAAAGAATTGATGGGTTTCAAAGACCAGTCATTATGCAGGGTGCCAAAATGTCTGACTGTCTGGACAGCGTTTATTCTTTTATACCATTTTTACAAGCAAGGAAGAATAGCATAGATACAGCATTTGTATTGGAGAATAGATTCCACATGGGTGAAAACTCCCATCCACATTGGTACAAACCCCCAACCAATGCTTAAGAATAGTGGTGATGTTCGTAAAATGAGATCATCCATAAGTTCATGACTTTCCACCTTCACCAAGATAAGTAATGAGATCATGCAAGTAGCAAAAGAGGCCCATATAGGCATCAGACACTGCAGTTTGCTGCTAGCATCTAGCGCCATCTATAAGATCTCAGTAGCTACTACAAAGAATGAAAAGCAACGTAAGAAATATATGGAGATGAGATGATTTGTGAAGACAGAAAATGTAATGAATAAAGTTGGAGTACTGAAGTACGGTATTAAAATCTCCTTTATAAAAAATACTAATATTTTTGGCCTTGTTTCTAATAGTGAAAGCTTCTTATCCCTGTTTTGCTTTTAGTATTTTGAATACACATCCCAGCGAGATCTGCGACACAACATTGGCAAGCAGCTCTGCCTCCGAGCCAAGAAAGGGGCTGTTGAGTTGGGAGACTGTCATTATACCGGGAAACACTCCCGAGTGCCAGAAAATGAAGAATGGGAACAGACACATGTGAGTTTAATCTGTGAATTTACAGACAAATATGCTGTTCTTTAAGCCATCTCTTTCCAGATCAGTTATTTCTACTTGTAGCCAGCCTCACTTTACATGTCAGCCAAATATCTCTTACTGTAGACACACACACACACACACATACACACTCAAACATGACAAAGTTCAGAATATAATGCCTTTCCTGCTAAGGAATCTATTAACACATCTGGTTGCTAAAAATGTACTGACAATTAAAAATACAATTTTGGAGTCCGTTTTGAAGGTCCCTATTTGCATTACTGGAAATCTGAAGCAAGAGTAGCATATGAGTTAGGCTGGTGATAATAAGAATTTTAGGAAATACCTGATGCCAAAGATGATGAATTCAATCTCTGCTACAAAGACGTGGCTCTGTCAAAAGGCTTGAGAATCTGTGGGAAATGAAATTTACTGACATGGCTTACATTGCTTGTAACATTGAAGATACTCTTTCCTAGTCTGTTTAATAATAGGGTTGTTTTCATTATGGTACTTTTGTAATGTTTGCTTTTTAAAAAAAATATCCCACCTTCTTTACATTCAGATTTTTTTATGTGCTGCCCAGAGTCCTGTTTGTAAGATGGGCAGGTATATGCAAAGGAAGGAAGGGAGGAAGGAAGGAAGGCAGGCAGGCAGGCAGGCAGGCAGGCAGGCTGGAGGGAAGGGAAGGGAAGGGAAGGGAAGGAAGGAAGGATGTCAGGCAGGGAAGGGGAAGGAAGGAAGGAAGGAAGGAAGGAAGTTAAAAAATAAGATTCTTGGCAGTTTATTTGAGAGAAAAAGAAACTGGATAAAAGGAAAAGTGAAATGTATTTAATTTATATGCTGCCCATCGCACTGTCAGGCAGCATTGTGCAAAATGGCAAAAATCATTTAAACAAAAGGAATCTATTTGCCAAATTTTGATTATGTTAGATATACAGTTAAGTCAAATTAAAATTTTGAAAAATGTTTTTAAGAGATCCTTTATCCCAGCTTGGAGTTAATAGCCAATCAACTGTACTCTTACCTCTGCATGACATCATTCTGGAGGGAGAGAGACACATCAGTCATCACCTAGCAATAACCAAAAGCGCTGCTCAGTTTTCATTTTGTAGCTGTAGGAATTAAATGAAGCTTCAAAACTATTTAAAGAAATAGTTCATATGTACTTAAATCTTTCTGAAATCTTTCTTTTTCTTTGTTCAAAGTCAATGGAAAGATTTTCAGAAAAAGATAAATTTTCACAAGAGGCTGTTTGGCTTAGGCCTCCAGATGTGAACCAGTGTTGGCAGTTCAGATAATGTCATGAAGGATTAAGAAGCAGAAGTCTAATTTCATCTTCAGATATCATGATTTTATCAGTGCAGAAGCTGGGAGCGATATATTTCCACCTATATCTGCACATAAAAAATAGCTTTATCCCTGCAGCTGCTGATGAGAAAAGTTGTCCTTCCTTTGCTACCTACTACATAGGAAGTGGTTTGAGCGTGCTCCAGGTGGTGATGTTACATCAGCAAATGGGGCTGTTTCTAGCTTCAACTGCACCACTTTTCTCCAATGGTAGGGCATAGGTTGACTAAATGTGAGCCATACTGGAAGGTCCTCCAGGTGGAAGTGTGGCCAGCATGCCCTATCCTTTTGTGTAGAGCAGGGCTGTCAAACTCCTGGCCCATGGGCCAGATGCGTCACACACTGGTCACACCCACACCTGTTTTAGCAAAGGGGGGAAAAGTCCCGATACATCACATGATGCCGCTGTGACAATGTGAGTTTGACACTCCAGGTGTAGAGCATCTTCTTGGCTTAATAGAACCTTTAGCTGTAGAGTTAAAAAGAAAGAAACAAATAGAGATATTAAAGTTCTTCTCCCGGAATTCCTAGCCGCTTTAGTCAGTGGAGTCTTTGATTATGTTCTATCTCAACAGTGTGCCTTTTTTTTTAGGATCACCTGCTTAAGAATGTAGCAATTAACTGGTGTTTGTCTGCAAGAGGTGAGCATCCATCCATGGCTCCCTGCAACACTGCAGATGCTCATCAGATCTGGCACTTCAACTAAAGCAGTCCAAGAAAAAGACCAAAGCAGCTCTGGAATGCATCTCCTGTCAAAGCTCCCATTCTTCTGAACTTGCTTTCTAGCGACAGACAGTACATTTCAGGAAATGAGAGGGGGAACCAATTTGCTGCATAACCCAAAATTTGCCTGTAACACGCTTGTGCCTTTTGCAATAAGCTCAAAACAGCCAACATTGGTATATTGATTTATCTGGGCTTTCTTGATAAAAAAAAATAATTACAAGCTGGTATATTTTCCCTTTAGAATACTAGATACATTATCAAAGTTCCATACTCTGAGGCAAACTACACTGGCAATGTTCATATGGCTGTAGAGAAAAAATGGCCATGACCAGATGTGAACTCAAACATTTCCCTTATTTGTATGTTGTGAATATTATAGGAAGTAGTGTTTTGAGGCTCTGACCTAAGGAATGAATTGTCTGTGTATAGTTTAGAGAATAATTGGATGCCAAAGATAATGACTTTAATCTGTTACATAGGAATCGCTGCTTCTGACAATACTGAGCATTGGGAGGAGAAATCTTTGTAATTCTAATGCTTTCTCAACTGTCTTCAAGGTCTTTGCACTGACATGCAGGTGAGCGGCAGGCAAACCTCTGCTTCCAAAGGCTCAGTGCGGCTACCTGCAATTAAAATAGTAAATGCTATCCTGCAGTATGGTTGTGTGACTGAAATCCTAGCCCTTTTGCACAGGCTGAGGCCCGTGTTTTACCTCAAGCTTTGGAGCTTTTGCCAGCATGCTGCAGGTTGCAACTGATGACTTTATTGAAGAATTAAAACTGTGTCTTCTAGCTGTTCAGTTCTCTCCAGCAAATGGAAGAGAAGGAATGCAGTAAGGTTGTGGCACTTCCTTAGCCCTTCCCCATGTCTGAGCTTCATGTGCCTTTTAGTTCTCCTAACCTCTGCAGTCTAGGCCTTCAGAAGGGTGCAACTTGCTTCCATTCTTCATGACTAAACAGGGCCCAACCTGGCTTTTCTATACTGCACTGGCAAGCAGTGGGAGATGATATGTGGCTTGATTTCAGATACTTTCATAGCCTTTGTGATACACTGCAGTGCCAGGAATAAAGAAAGCTTGCTAATGTACCTTTAAACAAATGAATAAAGCAAAACACTAGCAGAGCAGGAAGCTATCTCTCATGAAAAACCAGCTGCCAAATGAAGGCTTATTCACATCCGTGGATGGGAGTTAAAGCAACACAAAAAACAAAATTTGTGTGTGTGTATCTGTATATTTGTGTTTGCATTTCATTGATGAGAAATACGCACTAGGAAAGCAACTAGAGTAAAGTGATCATGGTTACTGCTAATCACAGTGATGTGCTAGACCAAAAATTTGCCCTTGTTTGTAATGTTTCTAAGAAAACAATCAGATGTACATTTCTTGACTTTCCTCAGATAAGGGGCAGAAAGGACAGGGTCCTCTCTGTAACAAGGTTGTCAGCTCCCAAACAGCAACTTTCTTATAACTGACAATGCTGGTAATAATTGTAACTTATAAATAATTAGCATTTTCACCTTCCATATAAGGTATAAGTCCAAAGAGAAAAATAGATTTTGGATTTTTGTAAGTACTGGGTATTTTATGAGTACACCACACTTTTAATTGTCGATTGGTTGACATTACAGATCAAAATCTATCTGTGCATGATTCGATCTTTCCATTTTAAAAAGGACAAGGCTGGTTTCTATACAATACTTTTAGCATTTTCGAAGAATGGAGACAGGGTGAAATGACTTTTTTGAATGCATGAGAAGTTTTGGTTCATTTGCTGGAAAATTTTTCAGATGAAACAAATATCTTGCTCTGGTAATCTTGACTGGAAATAATAAAGCTGATAACTATTTTATGAGGAAATTCTGTGTTGGGTTCATTTTCTTTTCACTAATTCTCCATTTCTTCATAATTAATGTTGGAGCACACATCCTAACCCAGCCCTATTCTTCAATGACTCTATTTCATTTAAAGAAGATTAGTAATCATATAAGCTATACTGGTAGTCCTCAATTTACACCCCAAATTCCTGTTGCCAAGCAAGGCAGTGAATTTTACCCCATTTTATATTTATTGCCACAGTTGTTAAGCAAATCACTGTAGTAATTGTCTTTGTTTGATGGAAGTCAGATGGGAAGGTTACAAATGGTGATTGCATGACCCAGGGATGGTACTTTTGTCATGTTGCCAAATTTACAATTGCCAAGCACCCAACTTTGATTATGTGACCATGGGGATACTGCAGTGGTTGTATGTGTGAAAAACAGTTGTAAGTCACTTTTTTCAGTAACTTCAAATGATCACTAAATGAATGGCTGTAAATGAAACTGGGCTGGAAGAGCATGTGACATTTTTGTCATTGCTTCTTCCAATAGAATAGAATATGAATATGGAATGGAGAATGGAATAGAGAAGAGAAGAGAAGAGAAGAGGTTTCATCCTTTCAGACTCTGTTCACAAACATGGTTCACAACTGGATTATTTATATCCTTACATCACAGATAGAGTCAACAGTTCCCATTTTGTGGAATCAATGCATTTTGGTTACTTTTACTATGGATCAGACTAAACTTTGTATTGACTAGTTCTCTCTGAAAGCCTCCACTTAAACATCTCTTACTTTGTTCACTTTTTCCAGGTGTTTTTTCCATAGAAAGGAAGTTAAATTCTATCAAATGTAAGGCACTATGCAAACATGACTTCTGGTTGATTGGTTGATTTTATTCAACTGCTTGAGTTCTCCAGGTCACCAATGCAAACTATTAATAAAACAAGTATGCACTGAATCCTTCTGGGAAAATAAAATGGTATGTGGAAATGACCTTGGGAGACAGAATGAAGAACTAAGTAAGTGTGATAAGAGGCAGTTTAATCTGCAGATGGGGGAAAACATGGGAAGCATTTCAGAAGGGACCCTCCCCAGTTTTCCAAAGAGTAAAAGGAGGGGAGGAGAGAAATACTTTCAGTCTTGCAAGCTTCTGCTAATATAACCTTGCAATAAAGATAGAGCTCATACCCCAGTTGTGCTTCTTGCCTGGACTACCTTGCAAGGGTGAGAGAAAAGGATTGGCTGCAAAGTATCTTTTTAGCTATCTTTAAAAGTAACATGTTTTAGTTAAGTGTCATTTTGAAAGCACTGCAACCAAAATGATATTGTGCAAAACATTGTTTAGTGGGTTATATCCATGGGCCACCAAGAGCGATGAAAGTAGGAAGTGACTCCTATTAATTGTCATAAACCTTTTTGCCTCAAGTACTTTGTTACTTCTGTTCCTTTTATTGGACAATATTTCTAAGTAGTGTTTTTGAAATTTATGGAAAGATTCCAAATTCATGACACAACTGTTACTATATTTTCTTGCCCTCTTATCTATAGAAGGATGCATTTCCTTCTGGTTTGGCTGGTGACCAAGACATTTATAAGAATGAAGGAACCAAGCAGACCCTAAGTGTGGAACGGATCTTTGTGCATCCGAAGTAGAACAGCAATAATGTTGCTGGAAGGTTAAGTGGAGTTGTCCTGAAAACTGCTAGGTCCTATCCATGCATTTTTTAAGTTGGGGATGGGTTTGGGTTTTTTTTTTTACTTTGTTTTTTAGGTCAATAGGTGTGTTGAGACATTGAGACTTTCTTGGAGGTTGTTCTCAAAAAATACTCCTGATGACTAGGACCAGTCAATCTCAACCTAAACCAATAAGGAGGTTCCAATTTGTGATAAAGGTTGCAATTATGCCAAACTATTGGATAATTGGGTTCTGAATGTGTTGAACTGTTGCCTAGGTTGTCCTTGTATGTTCTGCAGCACATGGCTTACCACCTGGCCCAAATTTTGGATACAAGTCACTTCTAGTCATTCCAAACCATTGAGTCTGTCCATAGTTTGCATCAAGTAAATGGAAGAAGTGTCTCTAGTATTGAGAGAGATCTAATCAATGCCAGGAGGATCCATTTGGTGTAGTGGTTAAAGGAGCAGGATAAAAACAAAGAGACTGTTTGCTGTAGCCAGCTGTGTGATCTTGGATCGGTCATACTCTGTCAGCTTGAGCAAGTAGGCAAGGGCAAACCACTTCCAATATCTTGCCAAGAAAATTGCTTGAACCTGCCAATATTGTCACTAGGAGTCAAGACTGACTTGAAGGCACACACAAAAAAACCCCACTATATTGCCAAATCATGAATGTTGTTTTTGGAAACCGCAGGTCTCCATATGATTGCTGATGACAGTGGGCAATGAAAGAACTAGTGTTGTACTGTATATTTGCCACACTGCTATTTAATATAAAACAGGCCTATATTCTTGTTTCTGGTGAATCTTCATTTCATCTTTTCTCTTCCAATTCCAGTTTCTCTGCTCCTTGGCAGCTTTGACATTATATTACTCTTTCAAGAAGCGCAGCTCTGAACATATTCATGCAACCTAGTGTTTTATGTCCCTCTGGCCAGATCCTGCCCAGAAATGTATCACCAGAAGCAAATATTATTAGAATTCGCACAATATACAAAGGAATCATAAAAGCAGTATCCCTTGATGATTCAGGTGCTTAAGTTGTTGGTCTTCTTAATTCCAATCAATCATCAATCAGTCAATCAAATAAGACCATTAATATTGAAATGAACAGATTGTGAATAAATGTCCTCATAATTAGATGAGCATTTGCAATGGTGGTGAACATTTGTGTGGAATTCTAACATATCTTAAGAACCAGTCTGTCAAGAACCCTATTCAAGTAAGCATTCTGCAAGCTAATATAGATGTCCCAAAGGTGCTTTTTTTCAAAAGGCAACTGGACTTTGTTTTCCCTTGAGCAGATTTCATTTCTCATCCAAGAAGCTTCATCAGTTCTGGCAGGATGGTGGAAGGATGAAAGGATTTGTTCTGATAGGATGGAGAGAGTCAGAACTAATCCTTCCATTCCCTCCCACACCATCGTGCCAGAACCGATGAAGCTTCTTGGATGAGAAACAAAATATCTTAAAGGAAAAACAAAGACAGTTGCCTTTTGAAAAAGAACTTTCTGGGCAATCATGACCTGGTTGACTGAGGATCGCCATAAAGTCAGTAACGGTGTGCTTTTTTACTGCATTAATGCTTGCGTTTCTTCAAAGAGTTCGACATAATTAAGGGTTCATCCCTAATTTTATCTTTGCAATAATTTCTCTGACAGAATGATTTGGCTAAAGAAAGAGAAACTGCTGTTGAGATCCAGAGAAATGGCATTGAAGCAAATATTCAGAAACTTACATAAGCAAAGAAAGGACAAAAGCATTGCTTAGATCCTGCAAACAGAAACAATATTAGGAAGATGCTAAAGCTGGCTTCTCTCGACTTTGAAGGATATAATAGAGAGAATCGTACAATCAGACTTAAAAGATTTTACCATATTATTATAGCCTACTGCTGTGGTATCATTTTAGTCCTGTAGATTTTATTTTTGGTTCTGTATCTCATAGGAATGACACCAACCAAAATCACCCAGTCAACTCCATCTCCATTGGAGACTTGAATCTGAACCGTGTTCCTATTCTGACATCTTCACCTCTACGCTATGCTAGCGATATAGATCTGCCATTTTGCTCTGCCCTAGTTTGATCTTGATGCCTTGAAAGAAAAAAATGATGAAGCTAGACAGGCAGTCTACTTATCCATTGCATGAAATATGAGGGACATGTGGCTTTTCAGATGCTGTTGAACTTCAGTTCCCAGTCATCCCCATCGATATGGCCAATGGCGAGGCGGTTCAGCAGTAAGTGAAAAACCAAAGATTCTCCACACCTACATTATGCTCTTCATCACTGGGAGATCCTCCTTTCATTTTACAAGGGGGGAAGTCAAAATGAAACTTAGGCTTATCGTTCTTAAGCATACTGACACCATCACTCTGGTACAGCAAATGGACAGCTGACATCAACTCTGCAGAGCAAGCTTATCTCCCACTCCGGGTCATGCTATCTGCTGCAATTCATCCTACTGAGGCTTGACAATTAAGGATACCATGGTGTGTGCTGGATGCCTGGTAATCTCATGCTATAAAAACATGGTGTAAAAAGCAAAAAGTTGTTAACAACAGAAGGGAGTTTCGGGAAGGTCATTGCCTGCCACAATTGCTTTTATCTAGCTCAGCCTTCTGCTCTGCCTTGGACCACTTCAATTTGGCAGAATGTATGCAAATTCAGCAATGCTAAGCTGCACTTCTCTAAACTATACGACAGGAGAAATTTCCTGTCAATGTGAACAATGAATTACTGAAATGATTTGCCTCCAGAAATTGGGATGCTTTAACACCAAAGTTTTTTAAGGGATTGGATAGCCATTTATCCAGAGTGGTTTAGGGTCTCCTGCTTGAGCAAGGCATTGAAGACCTCCAAGGTTTCTTCCAGCTGTATTTTCATTGCTTTGCACCCATTCCAGGTTCTATGAATCTTCTTGAGATGGAGCATTCAGTATTGGATGCAAAACCTTTAGTGGGGTTTGTCCCATGCAGAGCCAAGGGAAAGGATGTTGGCTGGGAAATTAAGAGAGTTGAATTCCATACATCTTAAAGGCTTGGAAACAGCACTTTGGATCCAAAACTCTTTTGAATTGAAAAGCCAAGAATCCTCCATCTAATATCTGTTTCCTAAGGAAGAACTTTTTGTTATCTGAGAAAACTCTGGCAAATTTACCTTGGGGATCAAACTTTGGTGATAGGATTTGGTTATTTATCCACTTCTTAATTGCAATATCTCTAGAATCCAAATTTCTTCAAAATAACCATACTGCAAAAGTTAAGATTTCAGTCGTCTGCTTGGTGGATCATTTGCAGGCTACACATTGTCCTACCTTGGTTTATTTCAGCAGCTATTTCATGCTTTGTGGCAAAACCAGAGAGCACAACTCTTCTTTCTTTGCTTTGCATTCTATGGGGATTCAGGAGGGCCTTTAAACAGCAGATATGTTGTCCGTGAAATCACTAGCTTTGTTTCCAGAAGTGGACACAATATTTACTCAAAGCTTACTGTGTTTCCTTTTGTCTCAGCTTATATTTCCTGGATGAATAATGTTAGTTTGTCATAGAATCAAAGAATCGTCACATGTAAGGGCTGATCATTTTATTCATCCCCTGGCTTAGAAATGCTTTTATGGGAACTAAATAAGGGAAAAGATCCGACAAACTCTGGGAGTTTTCACAGCTGATTCTGTTCAACTTCATTTGCTTGTTTTGTTTCTTTAATGATATGTCCATCCAATGCAAATACTGCATACAAGATTAGATGACAGGAAATGGACCAAAACAGGAAAAAGATTTTCATTTCAAATCCAAACAGATGTAAGTCAGCAGGCAGAATCTCACATTTACATCCTCTCCAATTTGGAGTTCCAATAATCTTGGGTTAATGCCCAAGGAAAACCTCAGGGGTTTTCCTTGAAGGCAAAAGAGTTGGGACCAATGGTGTCCTGGGAGGAGATCATTCTAGAAGGCAGGTGTTCACAACTGAAGAATTGTGGAACAATGCAGATGGATTGACAGTTTAGACCACCATGGGTGTCAAACTTGATCGTGTCATGTGATGTATTGGGATGTATTGCAATGTTTTTTGCCTTTGCGGAGTTGGGGTGGGTGTGGCCTACATGTGACACATCTAGCCCGCTGACCGCCAGTTTGACAGCCTGGTTTAGGCCAGATTTGCAATATCCATTTAGCCATAAATAAGATTGGTAAAGGAGGGCCAGTTTGATATACTGGGGTGTGTGTACGTTAGTGAAAGTTTGACACAATTATTTATTTCCACCAAGTCTTTTCCTGAAATGATTTGGAGTACCAGCAAAAAGAAGCAGCAATTTATGTGGGTGGGAAAACAATTGTAATGATTTATTTCCTTATTTGTTCATTTAATTGCATACTCTCGAATCTGGTGTTTACCTCATTGCAGACATATAAAACATCCATGATAAAAAAATAAATTAACATAAATCATTAACAAAATATGATATTCAAAATGTAACACAAAGTCACAAGACCTCAGTGATGATTTTAGGCCCATAAATAACAGTTTGATTCATGGGAATCAAGCACAAATTGAGGGTTGGAAGAAAATAAAGACTATATTTTGCACATTAAGTCATGTCAGTACAGCAAGAGTTGCAAGTTGCCATTTGCTTTCATAGAGCCTGTATGTCCACAAATGGCCCAACCCATTTCCAAAACGAGATGATTTACAAAATAGGAATGGAAACTTGTTCTAGAGCTGGGCTACTATCACAGGCTGAGAGCCTTCACTGGGTTGAGTTCGAGGGAATCAATCTAGTCATGATCCTTTAAAACTATAATAGATTTTTTATGTTATTTTTTTTATCTCTACAGATGTTATTTTGGCTTGAAATACTGACTATGGATATTTAAAACATTTGTATGTCTCCGAAAGATAATAAATATGTAATGTGTATGTAAAATTCAAATATTTTCCTTTCATATTTGTGGTCCTGAAATATTTTATGTCATTTTTGTAAGCCTAAGTATTAACTGACATCAAGAGCATTCTTATATTTTTTTCCTTTGCTTACAATTGTTAGTTTCCTCTAATGTCCAGTTTCTAAAATCATTGCTTATCTTTGTTATGACAAAGATTTTGTCATAGTCAGAATAGCCAAAGTAAGTTTGTTTCCCATAAGAAGCTATTTATGTTTTGTAGTTAATTCCCAAATCTTCTTATAAAAGTCAATATTCCAAATTTATCTGCACCCTTAATCCATTTATAACTTTCTTAGATCAAAATCTTTTGTTTTTTGCTGTTTATTTCAAATCCTTAAAATTCTTTATTTTCTTTTGTTCACAGTTGATACTTAGCCTTCCATCCTTCCGAGGTCAGTAAAATGAAGACCCAGATTATTGGGGGGACAATATGCTGACTTTGTAAACTCCTGAGAGGGCTTTAAAGCACTGTGAAGTGGTATATAAGTCTCAGTGCTAAGTGCTATTGCTGTTTTGAGCCATGAAGGATTATTGTGAATGTTCCCATAAAGTGACACCAAAAGCATGTTTTACACATTTATGAGCCAACTGCTGGGCATGTGTTTGTCAGAACAGAACAATTTGCAAAGCTGTTTCTCCCAGACCATGCCAATCTGGTTGAGCCAGAGGTTGTCCAGTTGTTTTCTGGAAGACAATTTTTCCAAAATGGATACAGTTAATTGTTAACATCCCATTTATAGACCATCAGGCCTATTTCTTTTGGAATACCACATCCCAAAGACCACAAACTGTTTGGAAAATAACCCTCTAGTTCTAGAAGATCACTGGGGCTATCTTCACCACCACTGATATTACCACCATTTTCTTTAACCACCAGATTACCCTGATGCAGAGCAGAAATACAGGGCTTGGGCTTCATATCTCTACTGGCTGTGAAGGTGGACATGAAAAGTTATAGATACCTTCAAGTCATTCGCGACCCCTGGGACCCTATAGAAGCATCTATGAAGGCTTTCTGGTAATTTAAGAAATCTCAAGCCATCCCTTTGCAAAAGGCAAATTGGTGGTTTTACTCCGTGAGCCCCAGAGGTCACTTCATCACCCTAGTTTCCTTTCAGTTCTCTGTTTCCTGAGAAAATGGCATCTTTTCTGAAGAAAGCACTGGATTGCAGTTCCCATTTTCACTTTTCGCAAAAGCCATGAGGACCCATCTGTGGTTCAAACGCATTCTTGGAAATGAAGATAAAGGTAGATGGCACATTTGAAACAATAGAAAACCAATGGAAAATGTAAAACAAAATGGTAATATCAGATGGAAAAAGAAGTTTGGTGGTGGGAAAGCTGTACCTGCGGGCCATGATAAGCTACTTCTTTCTGCTGTGCCTCCTCTGATGCCTTCTTTGACTTTTAGTTTTAATTTGGCAGGATATAAATTTTATTAATTAATTCAATGTGAATTAATAACGTCTGATCATGCACAAGACAGAAGTTTATGCATGACTGGCTGTGCCATAATAAAGAGAGGAGACCCAATTAAATTCCCATCCTATTCAATGTAATGATTAGATGGCATCCATTGAAAACATTTTTGAGCATTATGATTTCTATTTATAGGTATAGTTTCTCTTGGGTTTATTTTATGATTAAGACAAATTTAACTGTTAAAGTTCATTACAAAGGGGCTGATTTTATTTGGTCTATATTCTGTACAATTTCCCCAACCCAGTGCTCTTCAAGATGATGTTGTTTTGAACTGCAATTCCCATTTTATCCATGCTGGTTTGGGATTATAAACATACATAAAGAAAGCAAAAGGAGCCTCGGTGGCACAGTGGTTAGAGTGCAGTACTGCAGGCTACTTCTGCTGATCACTGGCTGCTAGCAGCTTGGCAGTTCGGGTCTCAGTGGCTAAGGTTGACTCAGCCTTCTGTCCTTCTGAGGTGGGTAAAATGAAGACCCACATTGTTGGGGGCAATAGACTGACTCTGTAAACCTCCTAGACAAGTCTGTGAAGCGGTATATAAATGTAAGTTCTATTGCTGTTGCTAAATGTGTTTTTAAAATCTGTTATTAATATACAATATGCATAGTTTGATTTTCAACATCTTGCAAAATTTCAAAGTGCCAATATAGTGCCTATTTGTAATGTACAAAGATTTTCATGTTTACCATATTTCTTAAGACTATATATAATTCTTCTTTTTCTATTCTCAAATACATCCAAAATCATATTGGATGTACTGTATGCTGATGGTAAAACTGTTTTGCTCATCTTTGCTTTGATAACTCAAATTCTTGGGTGACTTTGGGCCAATCAGACTCTGTCAGCCCAGCCCACCTCACAGGGTTGTTGTTCTGGGGAAAATAGGAGGAGGAAGGTGTGTTGGATATGCTCACTGCCTTCAGTTATTTGTAAAAATATTAAAGGTGGGATATAAACAAAAGATAAATGATAAAAAATATTTGAATAGTCTTGGGAGCCTTTGAAGGCTAAGCAGTGAATACAATTGTTTTTTTTTAATTAATATTAATAACAATGAACAGATATCTGCAAATTTTTGAGCAGTCTTTATCCTATATTTTGCTTTCTTTATGATGAATCTAGGACTGTTATATTACTTTGCACCACTTGTTCCATTTCATACGGATGGAAGGGAATGTGGAAAGATATTAATCTTTGGGGAAATTGAATCATGGTTTATATATATTCTGAACAGTTGATTTAGAATCAGTTCTGCAAGCAATTTCTCTCATTGTCACGTATTACAGAACTTGTTCATTTTATTCAAGTTTCTCAAGGAGAAACACCATGAGTTAGAGAAACACACACACACACATATATTGGTTGCTGATTGTATTTAAAAATGTTTTTTGTTGTCATTTGTAAGTTTCTTTACAGGTAGCCCTCATTTTATGACCACTATTTAATGACCATTATAAGTTACAACAAACATCCCAGAGCTACTTATGACCCGTTTGAAAAGTTACGACAGATGTACACATCCCCCTGCAGCCACATGATTGCATTTTTGATGCTTGGCAACCGGCTCACTTTTACAGCTATTTTCAGTGTCCCTTGATTGTGTGGTCACAATTTGTGGCATTTTTTTGCTGGCTTCTGATATTTACTTCTGGCAAAGTTTTACTTCCAGCAAAAATATATCCATTGGAGAAAATATATTTCTTTAATAACTACAGCATTCACTTAACAAAGGCTGCAAATAATGTTACATAAAATCAGGTCTAGTCATATGATGCTTCCACTTACAGTTGCAGCAAACTTAAAACAGTCTCAATTATAGGATCGTAAATCAAGGACTATCTGTATTTTACAGCATTAAGAGCCCCAGTATTGAAGTCCCAGCACTAGACCGTCTTCTTTTATGGATAGAGTCCATAAAAATTCAGAATAAACATCAAACAACAAATTCATTAAGTGGCATAAATGAACTAACCAGGACCAATATATCTCAGGAGACAGCGTTCTCCATAATCTACAGAAGTGCTACAGGGAAGAATTACTTCCTTGTTTAATTTTCTTTTTATTAATTTTTTATTAATTACCGTGTTTCTCACAAAATAAGGCCTTTTTTTTTTTTTTACCCCNTTTTTTTTTTTTTTGACCCCTGAAAAACAGCTAGACCGTCTTTTTGAGGGTGACTTAATTTCCCCCCCCACCTAGAGTGGCCCATACACACATACCTTGCTGCGAGGCCACTTCTATCGGCCGATGAAAGCTCCCCGAAGGCAGAGTCCCCAGCCGCTTCAGGGCGTGGCATGGCTGCCCGTGTCCCCTTGCTTTTAGGCAGTCTCTTTCGGGCGATGGAAGCTCCCCAAGTGCAGTCACCAGCCACTTCGATCGGCCGGTAGAAGCGGCCTCGGGTTATAATATAAAGTATATATAAAATATAATATAAAGTTATATGACAACTTTTGCCTTGCAAATACAAGGTTGCAGTTCAAAACATGGCAGAAAGTATCAAAATTATTAGGGGTTTTTTTTCCCTACAACCTTCCTTTTAAAAACAGATAAACTTCCCAATGATGCATAGTTTTTCTGTTCCCTAAAGTTGAAGGATTTCATTCCTTACTTCCTATAACCCATTGGTCTGGTGTTTTTGCTCTGTTTTTTGTATTTTTACTTTTTCCTCTTTTTGTTAAAAAAACTTTTAACAAAGTTAAATGGATGTATATTTGTGTGTGTGTGTGTGCGTGTGCACATACACACACACACCATATATATATATACTGAATGTATATGTATATGTATATGTATGAATGTATGTATGTATATATGTATGTTTTCTTAAGTTTTCATGGGTACTTACATGTATGATATTCAGCTTTGTTCGGTTATTTTCCCACATCATCATAGTTTGCTTTTAAAGTTGTAGCAACGTTTTGGCAGAATCTCATCTGCCATCATCGGGCTTCTGTATTGTGTTCGTCTGTAAGTCAGACTTTTACAGTTGTTTCAGTTTTAAATTTGGGGCTAGACTACTGCTGTGACAGGATGGTTTTTTCTTCATCCTGATTGGTTGGGAGTCTTGGTCTGTGTTTATTGGTCTTGG